>SNQJ01S0050099.1:0-10170 GCA_010110895.2 Picea sitchensis | reverse complement strand
TCATGTTTATCATGCAAAGTGGGTTGTGACTTCATTTAACAATCATCAGTTAATATGATTTATTTCAAATGTTTTTTTATTATAGTTTTACATTTATGTATGAAATAAAAACTTAAATAATTTGGAATAAAAAATATTTAATTTAAATTAAAGTTTATATAATTAATTTTTTTTATTTTGGGAAATTTTTTTCATTTTTATGATGGTATACAATATAAATTTAAAAAAAATCTCCAAATATTTTTTCTCACTTTGAGGGTGATATCCAGGGTAAACCTTAGATTTTTAAATACAGAAATATTCCAAGTAAACAGAGTAAACCTTATATTTATTATGAACTCAACATATCACTTATAAAATTAAAATCTCGTGGAAAAAATAACACTCCATTCCATGACCGTTCAAACTAAATCCAAATCAACAAAACTTACACAACTACTTATAACTTAAATAAATTATCTAAACCTCGCACCCTATCAACATTTTGATTATAATAACATTAAAATTAAGTTACACATTTTGATTATAATAACATTAAAATTAAGTTATGTAACTTTAAAGGAACTATGCTCATTCATACTATGAAATAAAGGATGAGATTTACTTTCTCATTAGAGACAAAAACATAATTGTGTGATTAATGAAAATATTTTCCATCCTATAAATTTTAAAAAACATAATAATAAATAAATATAAACAAATATATATAATACATTAAAAAATTAATGATGTAAAAATTAATAAAAATAATAATAATAAAATATTTAATATATATATATATATATATATAATAATAATAAAAATCATGATGTAAATTTAATTTTAATAAAAATAATTATAAATAAATATAAATAAACACATAAATTAAAAATTAAAACTAAATAATAAAATTGTTTTCACTTAATAAGATTTTAATAATTTTTAATAAAAATAATATGTTTTAATGTTTTAAGATATCCCACAAAATGACAAGATATCGATGTCTCCAACCCAAAGTCATAAACTATATCCCTAGAGTTCGTAGTAGAGTTATTATGCAACTTTTAGTACACAACAAACAATGCATTATTGCAAAGGAAAAAATGGAGCAACTCCACGTGGACATGATTAATTGAGTACAAAAGCCAGGTTGTCTTGTTTTTGGTGTGTTTCTTTCAAAGTGTGCTGTATTAATTTTTTTAAAGGAATTATGACCTCTAATGTTCCGTGTAGGTGTGATTCAATTTACGGATTTGGTGTATTTAATTAAATTAACGTTTTTAAATAGATTTGGTGTATTTAATTAAATTAAAGTTTTTTTTGTTTTACATTAAGGGGTTGTTTTCTTTTTAATATAATTTAAATTATTTGTATTTTGTTTACATCACTTTCTCAACTAATTTTGTTGTACTTCTTATTAGAGTATTTTGAAATGTAGATTTTTATTTTTATATGTAAATGAATTTCTCCTTGATTTTATAAGTTGTATAACGTTGAAAAAAGTATTGTTCAATTTCCAAATTCACATTTCTACACATTAGGCATAGTCTTTCTTCTCACGATATTTTGGGTTGTTTTTATGATCTTTTCATTTCACATCTCAACCAATGTGAGTTGGTTTTTAGTTGTGTTATTATATGTTTTTCATGTCGTGGAATGTTAAGCTTCAAGTAGTTTTGCACTTTGATCATCTCCCATCTATTGAAGTTATTTGTGTACTATTGTTGTTCTTTTGGCATGTGTTTTTCATTTTCCCTTATTGTAGCATTCTTGTACATGGATTTTCAACATTGTTTTATCCATTGGACTACCTCTCTTCTTCTATATACCCCTTTTCACCATTTTTTGTGTTGTTGTTCTATGCTTTCTTTGTAATTTTTAACTCATCTTTATGAATTTTAATATAACCACTATCATTATATATATAGGAAATATATATATATATATATATAGAGAGAGAGAGAGAGAGAGAGAGAGAGAGAGAGAGAGAATAAATTACATTTTATATATACCTTAAGCATTACTTGATTCCTAAAAAGAAATCTTATAACTAAAAAACAAAAAAAATCCCAACATATCCGCATATTATTTCTCTGGCTTACTACATCAAACAAGTATTCACCAAAGGATAAAAAAAAATCCATGTTCCTTTATCAAATTCTTTACATATAAACCAAAAAGTGAAAAAATAAAGTCACATATACATCCCCATAACATTAGTATATGAAAAAAATCATATCTAACCATTTTTAGAAAAAAGTCCATATAATAACAATTGCCATAACATCGCCCAGAAAGTCATAATCAGGAAAATGGATCATGAAAGTCATCAAAGGAAAGGATATGCTCTATTTAGCCTCTTGGATATGCCACACTCTTGGATCTAGTTGTAATCCTGCATTATAGAAAGTATTTGTTTCTCCACTCCTTTCTTTGTGAACTTTTTTTCCAATAGAAAATTTGCTCAAAATTATATTAAACTATATTTTTTTTACATCATCAAAGATCCTTATAACTATGGATCATTTTGTTCAACTCTATACAAAATGCGCCCACAACTAGCCATAATATAAACTAATCCTCAAAAAGCCAAAAGGCAAAAACCAGCTCGAAAAGTTAACCCTTCATAATTACAAAACATATAAAATGTCCACTACCAGCTGAAATATAAGCCTCATGCACATCATCCTGAAGATATTTCAAAGATGTTTAAATGAGTAAGTGGTCCTCCATCCCCATCTACCCATTGGTAAAAGGATAATCTGCCTTTCGGTTCCAAGAGAGCTTGTTTAGATAATAAGTATGCCTCATTATTGAAATCCCTGTAAATATGATGAAAGCTAATACCTTGAAATAAGTTGGCCAGATCCCTGGTTTTTTGCTTCCATCCTTCAATGTCAATCACCTGGAGGTTACTCTTTTGATTTAACCAATCTATAATTACCTTGGAATCCCCCAGAATCTGAATTTTTTGGATAGACCACATATTGGACAGAGCAAGTGTAGCCCAAGCTCCCAAAATCTATGCCTTTGTGTTGGTTCCTTTTCCACAATTGATGTACCATTTATATACAGTCGACCCTAGTAAATTGATGATGCCACCAACTCTACAACACTTGCCACCTGAAATAGTCACGCCATCAAAGCAAGCAATATAATATCCTTCTTGTTGAGTGATTGTGCATACCCTAATGGAGGCAGGTTTAAGGGATTGTGGAAGCCAAGAGTGAGACCCAAGTATCTTGTATACCATTGCAGAAACTGAAGGAGACCTCTCCTCAAAAATAGCTTTGTTTCTCTCAAGCCAGATGTGCCAACAAGTGAGAGCAGCCAAACCTTTGGAAACTGACTTATCCTTGGTCCAGATGGTAAAATAGTCATTTATGGAGGTTCCATCCCAATCTCTTTTTAACTTAAAGAATGATGTTAGTCTGGCCCAAACTGTCTTTGTGAATGTACAGTGAATGAGTAAGTGTTCAATATCTTCATAATTGTGTTTGCAGAGATAGCAAACCCTAGGTCCCTCCCAACCTTTTTTTTGGAGAGCGTCCCAAGTCAGAACCTTTTTTTCCATTTCCATCCAAATAAACAATTGTATCTTTAACTGTATGTTCCATTTCCAAATAGTTACCTTCCATCCACTCCTGATCGAGTAGTCCATAGTTGATATAAGAGCACAATAAACATTTTTAATAGAAATGTTCCCGGAAAAGTCCCCCCCTGTCCAAACAAGAGTATCATTTGAATCCCGGATATATATGCCAGTGCCCAAAAGCGCCCTTTGAAATATCTCCCACTCTAATTCTATAATTATTTCTAAACCTAGATCCTCACTGTTTAACCAAGCCTCTGAAATAGAACCAACAATATGGGGAATTGATGCTTGTGCCATAACAATTCTCCTCTTTTCTTCTAATTGTGAAATCAACGCGTCTGAAAGGATCGTTATGTTGCCTAGGCCAAGAATTCGATCCCTGCCAATGGAGATTAAATGTCTCGATCCCAGACACCAACTCTCCCAGTGAAGAATCACATGAATTTTACTAGTGAGGTTATTCCAAATTCTAGACGCAGAGTGTTGTTTGTGGGAAGCCTGCCTGTACCAATTGACCACAGTAGTATTATAAATATTTATCCATTAAAACTTTATGCCAAATGTCGTCCTGAGTCAATACTCTCCAAAGAGTATTTACCAATAAATTTGTGTTAAAAAGAGAAAGGTTCTGGAATCCCCATCCGCCAAATTTCTTTGGTCTAGAAAGAATGTCGCGTCTACATAAGTGAAACTGTTGAGTAGTCTTATTACTGCTCCATAGAAAATTGAACATCAATTTTCGTATCTTATTTAATATCAAGCGCAGGATGGTCTCCAAGGACATCCAGTATACAGGTTGGCTCTCCAGAACAGCTTTAACTAAGACAAAACGACCACCCAATGATAGCCACTTGTTGCACCACATCCCAATCTTCTTTTCCATTTTTGTCACTAACCAATTCCAATCTTCAGTCTTACATGCCGCAGTCTTTAAGTAATAGCATAGATATTTGAACCCGGTTGAAAACTCGATAAAATAATAAGGAAGAAGCTCCTTTAATGGAGTCAGCTCTGCCTCCGTTAGATCTTTTTAATGAACAATAGTTTTCGAGAGGTTTATCAATAAGCCCGAAGCATTACAAAATAACTGAAGAATGTTGACGACCTCCATCCATTCTTTTAAAGTTGCCTTAGTCATAATAAGGACATCGTCCACAAACAGTAAGTCCAAAATTTTAATCATTCTGGAAACCTTTATACCTGTTAGAGTGCCCTTGAGAATGCTAAGTTTCATTAAAAGACTGAGCCCTTCCATAACCATGATGAATAATAAAGGTGATAATGGAAAACCTTGCCGCAAACCCCTGCAACTTTTGAAGAAATATGTCGCCTCTCCATTGAATAACACAACAAAGGAGGATGATATAACACAACCCATGATCCAATTAGTCATCTGGATAAAGAAATCCATTGTTATTAATGTCAATCTTAAGTGATCCCAGTCAATACAATCGTAAGCTTTCCTCAAGTCAAGTTTCAATACCAATGACTTTATATTTTTTTTCTTAATGTTGTGAAGACTCTGATGAGCCGTGCATATTGCATCTTGTATCCGCCTACCCTGTAGGAACCCCAATTGTTCAGCAGAGAGTGATCTTGATAGGATCGGCTTAATCTGATTTACAATAATTTGGATATCACTTTATAACACATATTGCACAAGGAAATCCGGCGAAAATCATTGAAGGCAACAGGTTTGTTTGCCTTCGGTATAAGAGTCAGAAAGGTTGAGTTTAGACTCCCAATAATGGTGCCTTCCCTCCTCCATTCCTCCACCATCTAAAGGAGATCATCCCCAACTAAGTCAAAAAACAAAATGAAGAATTCAGTCGTCCAACCATACGACCCCATACTCTTTTCTTTTTTAAAATGAAATAAAACATAATTTAATTCCTCCAAATTGACTGGGCTATAAAGACAGCTCGTCTCCTCATCGCTAACCATCCTGGGAAAGAGACTAGTTACCTTGACTTGATCATTGATATTAACAATTGACGGGGCCTTGTAAAACGTTTTGTAATAAGATATCGCTTCTGCCATTACCACTCCCTGGTCTGTATGGGTGACTCCATTTCCATCCATGATTTCACATACATGTTTTGATTCCTATTATGGCTTACCACATTATGGAAATACTTCGTATTATTGTCCCCACTTTTTACCCAGATCACCCTGCTACGGAGTCTCCAAGTTTCTTCATCATCGCGTAAAAGTTTGTTTCTTTTACTTTCGAGCATCTGTAGATGTAATTCTACCCCCCGATTTGTAGAATCCTTGACCAGATTCACAAAGGTCTCCTTTATATCTGCTTCTAGGTTCTCCAATTGAGCCTTGTTCTTTGCGCATACTTCTTTATACCAGAATTTAGTTTGGCTTTTTAATTCCTTTAATTTCCATACTATTATGCATTTTTTATCACCTTCTGAGAGGAAACAAGGATCCTTCCAAATTTATGAACCAATTCCACACAATCATCATCATGCAGCCAATGGGCATTTCGTTTAAATGGATAAGCCTTGTAAATAGGTGGAATTTCCAGTTGGAATACTGCAGGGGCATGATCTGATATAAAGGGGTACTCAACCCAGGACCAGAACAATCCCACCTCAGCTAATAAACCTTCAAACACAAGACACATGTCCAGAAGCCTTGCAATGGCTTCTTGACTAGAGCGACCATTCCGCCAAGTTGGGACCATTTTAATTGGTTTAACGTCTATCAAATTTTTTGAAAGGAATAAATCTTTGTAGTAATCCTCTGTCAAACCAGGAGCAAAAGTGCATCCCCAGGCCTCATCCGAAGAGATAATAATATTCAAGTCGCCAGCAATAATCAATTTGTTGATGGATAATATGCCACTATCCGCCATCAAGCTCCAGAAAAGTTTTCGATCCAGACATGGACCATACATATTTAGTAAGGCATTCTTCCTCTTGTTAATAATACACCTACATGTTAACATAATACCACCAATAGTAATAAATGGAACCAATTCATACAGATTTTTGTCCCAAGTGACCAATAAACCCCCCGAAGTACCCACGTAATTAACAACACTCGAGACCCAAGAGGGACGTAAATGGTGCATAAAATCTCTAGCTTTTTGTTCATGTATCAAGGTTTCTTGTAGGAAGTCGATGTCAAGGTGAGTTTGATCCAGGAGTCTACGAACTGAGGCAGATTTGAGGGTGCCTCCTATCCCTCTAGTATTTAAAGTGAGTAAATGCATCACTTAGCCTTCGCAAGGGATTTCATTTCTCTAAGATCCCCACTATCAGTGGAGGGGAGGACTGTGTCAATAGACTGTTTGGATAGGCTTGCCATTTTTTTACGTAAAATTCTAGTATTAATAGGAGAGTGCTCAATGTCGATGCCTCTAGACCAGGAAAATTCCTTTCTCACCCTTTCGGGATGCTTAAGTGGAGTAGAGGTTCCAGTTCCTGTCGAAGGTTCTGGGATAGCCTTTCCTAAATAGGTTGGCAGCAATAAAGTATCGTTTGAGTCTCTGATAAAGGGAATCAGTGAGTCTAATACAACACTGAGCATGAAATCATCCACCTCATATTCTATGCAACCCGACTCCACCAGAGTGTTTGATAAAGGTTATGACGACGAAGGAGAAGAGAATAAGGTCCCATCCTGAGTATTAAGCTATAACAGGGATAAATCCTGGGTCAAAACAGTAGGGGGAGGAACAAGAGGTTCCACTAGAACGAAGGGTAGGTTCTTCGGGATTAAAACAGGGGGTTTAACATGAATAGTCAACCTCAACGAGCTCAGTGGAACTGGATCAGTAGTGTCCTTTCCCCCCCCAAGTTGCCTCTTATCAAAGGAAGTTGATGAATGTAACCAATGTAAATTATCCAAGGCCTCCTTCTCCCAGAGCGACAAATTTGAATATAAGGAAGGGAAAAGTCTTTGTAACTTACCAGTGAGAGTCGACAAAGTCTCCTGCTAGCGCCAAATATCAGGTCCATAATGTAAAGTCTCGCACCCAAGAGAATCCTCTTCATCCATATAATCGGGTGGGTCCGGTAGCAAAGTATTCTCCGACAAATCATCAACTTCTTTACCAACACAGTCGCGAAGAAGGTGGCCCGTTTGGCGACACAAATTGCACCAAAAAGGAATACCAAGATAGTCTAGCTTCTGGTTAAATATTTGACCACGCCATTCGATGTCAATGGCTTCCGGTAAACCGCAGTGGATATCCATTTCTACTGGGATTCGACCCACCTTTTGCGAAGAATTAACAAGTGACTTGTTATCTAGGGAAATGAACTTACCCAATGCATTGCCTATAGCCCATAAGGCCCCTTCGTTCCACAAGTGCAATGGTAAACCCGGTATAAGAACCCACAAATGACAGTATTGGAAATGCTCGGTTGTTGGGTCAAAGGCAACCTGCCAACGTTTTAGCATCAAGCTGCTACCGCCGAAAACCCACTGTGAGTTCAATAACAAAGTCGCGTCCTCCGACGTTCTACAAATAAAACCGAGCCACCCTTTAGTGAGATAAAGGACCTCGGGCTCATACCCCAAAAGCGGAGTCCAGTGTTTTATTACCCACTCCGAGACAGGTCCCTTACTAAGATAGTTATAGGATAATCTACCTACCAGACCAGAGAGGGCCATCCTTTCTTTGTGAACTTGAAAGAAAGAGATTAAGTCAAAAGCATATTTGAAAATTTGAATCTCTTCTTAGATGACCATTAATAAATAATTCTCAAGATTACAAATAATCAATATCCAATTAATAACCACCATAGAGTCTAAAAATATAATTTTTGTCTTTTTTTAGATCAAAATTTGAAGGGTATGGGGTGGACTTTAATCCACTTATGTGTGTACAAGTCATGAGATCATTTAATATAATCACTTTTGGGTGCGACTATATGTTTGACCACTATTTCAAGGTGGCTCCATGTCTCCCATAATAACCATCATGATAATTAAACCTTACCCACTAGTGAAAAATGTCTCCAATTTTGTTGGTTATAGTCTCATTTCAACCAGAAATATCTCATAAAGAGTATTGTTTTTTACTTTTAGACAACGTTTTATAAGGGTTTTTTGCACTCACTCAACTTGGTTCTGTATGTTTCTAGACTACTTGGTCTCTGTACTCCACATCCATAAAGGATTATTGGGTTTATGAGTGTTTGAAAGAGGGAGATTAACATTTGTTATTGCTAAACCTTTGTTCTCCTACATCTATTTTGCAGCGGGAAGAATGCTTTCCACGATCCTTGAACTTTTCCCTCATGCATGCATATAACCTTAGCATCTCATTGAAATCTACTATCAAATATTTATTATTTTGGGACATCTTAAGAGGCTTACCCCAAAATTGATTTATAGTTTTTAATTATGTTTTTAGCAAGAACAATTCTATCTTAGTTTTGTCCATATTCACTTTTATCCCAATGTTATCTCAAAAGAACTCTAAGACTTCTAACTAATCTTGTAAATTGCATAGCATGATTATTGTTATTGCAATTTTCTACCTAAAAATAAGATATTTATGATCATTTTCACTACGTTAACTTTCTCCTACTTTTTTATTTATCCATTTTTTTAATTTATTTTTCTAATAAATTAATAATATGAAAAAAAAAATGATACAACACCAATTCAACCCATGTTACTGCCATTGAAGCCATTGAAACTATCTGAAAGACCCATTTATCCATTTCATTAACTTATTTATGTAATAAGTTAATAATATGAAGAAAAAAAAAAGTGTACAACATTGATTCAACCCATGTCACCACCATTGAAGCTATCTAAACTACCTAAATAAGTTAATAATATGAAGAAAAAAAAATACAACAATTCAACACATGTTACCACCATTAAGCTATCTAAAATACCCATTGTAACTTTTAGTTTAACCTTTCTAAATAACTTACTTATTGCTACCATCCAACAATAAAGTCTTTACATAGTTAAAGAACATCCTTAATAAAAGGCAAGAATCCCAACAAGGGTACATTTATAATTAGGCAAGAATCATTGTTCAAGGGTACATTTATAACTGATTGAACCTCTATCTATTAATGATCACGTTCGTATTAAAGTGATGTACAAGTTAAATTTGTCCTTGCATATGATGTAAGCCTTTTAAAAACTCTCACAAAATAGAGAGCATTTGATCATAACTTTGTAGTTAAAAGCTGTAAAGTTGAAATTATAAAGAGTTTAGGTCTAAAAAAACTTTGAAATTATAAAGAGTTTAAGTCTTGAAATTATAAAGAGTTTAAGTCTTGAAATTATAAAGAATTTTGTAAGGCTTAATAATTTTGACATAATAGATGGCATTTAATGAAAGTGTTATAGCTTTAAAGTTGATATTATAAAGAGTCTTGTACTTTTTAAAGAAATAATTAATTTTTAAAAAGTATTTAGCAAAGAACAATGTAGGTATGTATGATAAGTACTTATTGAGTGGGGATTAGGTAATTGTTGCCACCTAACCTAATCTTTGGAGTGTTATGGATCTGGAAGTTAGTTCTGAAGTGTAAGTGTTTTTTTAAGGTATAAGTTTTTGTACGAGTGTGATTTTATTTTTCATTATTTTAAATAGTGTTATGGAT
>SNQJ01S0050098.1:46857-62117 GCA_010110895.2 Picea sitchensis | reverse complement strand
TAACTAATTTTATTTTATTTTTATTTATTTACAAAATGAAAATAGACTTTCTAAAGAAAATTATGAAAAAAAAAACAAAATGGTATATACAGTGGAAATTTCTGGAAATCAATTATTCCATATAATGTTTTAAAAAATGCCCGTTGACAGGGGCATTCAGGATTTTACCATCCAAATTTTCAAGCAGAAATGATTTTTTCCCTTCGGGAGATGCTACCTTAAATGGTCCATACCAAATGTGATCGAATTTACCATTTTTTCCCGAATCCTCTTTCTGAGCATCCCATCTCAAAACCAAATCCTCGGGGAGAAAATTTATGTCCTTGGCTTTACGATCAAATAATACCTTCATGTCATCCTGGTACTTCTGCAACCTTTCATCCGCTACTGCCCTGTGCTATTGAACTTCAATCAGCTGGTTTATCCTTCTTGTGAGAGGATTCGGTTCTTCCTTCTCGTGTTGTCATAGTTTTATTATAGGAAGTGCTAGGTTTATAGGAAACACTACATCTGTTCCATATACCATTTGTAAGGGATAAGTACCGATAGACTTTTTTGTGCCTATCCGATTTGCCCACATAGCATATTTCAAATGGAAATGCCAAGACTTTTTATTTCTTGATTATACTGATTAAGCTCTTGTTTGAATATTCTGCCAGACCATTTCCCTGAGGATAGTATGTTGTGGAATGACCTAGCACAACATTATATTTTTGGAAAAAGATGACTATAGCCATAGACTTAAAATCCTGTGCATTATCTGTGACTATTTTTCTGGGACAACCGAACCTAGACAAAATATTTTCTTCTAAGAAATCTATAACCACAGAATCAGTAGAATTTCTTGTAGGGATAACTTCCACCCATTTGGTGAAGTAGTCTGTAGCAGTCAGGATCCATATGTGTTGAGCACTAGAATGAGGATTAATTTCACGTATGAAATCTAGTCCCCATTGCTGAAAAGGAGCCTCTGTCTTGACTGGGACAAATGGCATCGATGGGAGTTTATGTTTTCCTACAAAAAAATGGCAAGGGCTGCAAGCTTGTACCTTAGCATTGACATATGGGAAAAGTTTGGGCCAATAATAACTAGCCCTCAGGATTTTATATGCCGCAACTCTCCAGGCGTGGTGTCCTCCACATAATCCTTCATGAAATTGACTTATAATTTTTTCTGTTTCCGACTCGACCAGACAGACCAAGAGGAAGCCAAGCGGGTCTTTCCAATATAATCGTTTTTCGGAAATACANNNGATTGCATGCAACTTTAGCGTTCTAGATTTAGATGAAGACAAGTCACTTGGACATTTCAATGTCAGTAAGTATGCTACTATGTCCTTGTACCAATTTGATGATGCAAATTTCTCTTCGATTCAGTTTTCAGTTATTCGGTCCTCAATTTCATTCATGTCTACCCACTCTTCCTCCTCCTTAGAGTTGTTTATCCCAAGAGCTCTGAAATTGGATTCAGCTAAAAGTTTACCTAAGCCTTGCCCCTTTACTAATTTTGTTGGTTTAACCTCCAAGTTGAACACTTGAATTTTGGCAAGCCATCTTCCTCTTTTTCCATCACTCTCTGCTTGAACCAAAATATCTTTCACAGAGCTAGTGGGTACATATGCAATCACCTTAGAATGTAAAACATAAGTTCTGAAAGCTTTTAATGCTTTTACCATAGCATATGCTTGTTTTTCCATTATATTATATTTGAGTTCGGCATATCAGAGACTTTTTCTAAAGAAGGCTATCGGTTGCTCGAAACCTTCTTCATTCTTCTGAAGGAGTACAGCGGCGAGTGTGTGTTCAGAGGAAAATGAAAAAATAAGAAAATCCTTGAGATAATCGGGGCTCGCTAGTACCGGTGCCTCACTTATAACGTTCTTGATATGGGCAAAGGATGCTTTAGCTTCTGCTGTCCATTTTACTTCGCTATTTTTCCTGATCATATCTGTAATCAATTTCACGATTTCAGCGAAGTTAGGAATAAATCTTCTCAAAAAAATTATTTTTCCTAAGAACGACTGAATTTATTTCACATTCCTAGGAATAGCTATTGTATCTATGGCTTCAACTCTTTTAGGGTCAATTCTAATTCCATCTCAAGATACGATGTGACCCAACAGCTTTCCCTTTTGCATAGAAAAGTGAGACTTCTTAGGATTTAAGGATAGATCAAACCTGCGGCATTTCTCAAATGTTTTTTTGAGATGAATCAGATGATCTTCATCCTATTTAGAAAAAACAGTAAGGTCATCCAAATAGATGACTGCAAATTTGTCTCATTCGCCAACGAAAGAAATATCCATTGTGTGTTGAAAAGTAGCACCTACATTCATCAATCCAAACAACATTTTATCGTACATAAATGTGCCCCAAGGAGTGGTAAAGGCGGTTTTTTCTTTATCGTGATCACTGAAGGCAAGTTGATTGTAACCTGAAAATCCGTCAATCATTGACATCCTATTAGCTCCTACTACTTTTTCTAGAACATGGTCCATTTTAGGTAGGGGATAATTATCTTTGAGAGAGGATTTATTAAGATTTTTGAAATCGACACACAGTCTAATTTCCCCGTTTTTCTTTCTAACTGGGACCATATAGGCTACCCAATCAGAATATCTCAATGGTACAATTATCTTAGCATCAAGGAGTTTTTTGACTTCTCGTTCGATAACAGGTAATAAAATGGGGTTAATTTGTTGGAGTTTTTGTTTAAAAGGTTTGACACCAGGATTTAGGGGTATCTTATGTTCGATCAAAAAAGTGTCATATGTTTTAAGTTTTTCATACGACCATGCGAAAACATCTTTATATTTTCTTAACAACTCCGTGTATTTATTTTTATTTTCTGTAGATAGATATTTGGATAGTTTTACCATTCGGGGGTTTTCTTTAGTTCCTATGTTATAATCTTCAACCTCCTCTGGTTGGGGTTGTAGGGTGGTTTTTGAAGGGATATCATCTTGATTAAATAGTCTTTCTAAGGGAATTAGACCCTTGGGAATCTGGTTGTTCTTGAGAACGAGAATTCGATGATTTGCGATTTTATCATGAAACTCTTTAGAATCCTCCCCCTCTTGCATGATCCAAATGGGATCATTTTGATTTTCTTGATCAGTATGCGTTTCTGCAAATTCATCTAATGATTCAAGAAACTTTTGAAGCTTCTCATCATCCTCAAAGACCTTCCAATGTTGTATGTTATTCGGTATCAAAGGGCGATGTCTCATTTGTATGTGATACTTTAATTTAAAAGCAGTTAGGGGTGTGAAAGTTGATGCTGCTCTGGCTAAAGCATCAACCTGTTGATTTTCAGACCTTGGGATGAAATGAACATTCATAGAGGAGAATAAGTTCTCAATTAAATCCCAGATATAATCCGTATAAGACTATAATCTAGGTTGCTTGGCCTGGTACTGTCGATTCACCTGTTTTATAATTAACTTGGCGTCACCAAAGACTTCGAGTTTCTTTATTTTCATCCTCGTAGCAGCTTCTAATCCTAGCACTAAAGCTTCATACTCGCATACATTGTTTGTACAATCCACATTCCACTGAAGCCTATATGAAAAGGGGATTACTAATTGATCATCGGGAGCCACAAGGAGTGCTCGTGCACCGGCTCCAAGGAAAGATGAGGCACCATCAAAATACATTTTCCATACACCAGTGTTATATACATTTTTCTCTATTTTTTTTTTTCAGTTTTCTCTTCTATACAATTTTCGTCTATATCTACTTCAAAGTTGTCATCAATAGATAATATACAATTTCCTAAGTCTTGGTCAGCAATATAAACAGGATGATTGTTTGGGTTGTGTGGATCACCTACCATAAATGCCAACCTAGTCTCTCTGTAAAGATGCGTGTATTGTCCTCCGAAAACTAGAATTGTAGCATATGTCATATCCAGTTGGAGAGATCCTCCAAGATTGGCACCCCATGACATAGATAATAGCATACCATAGTTTGGAGGGATGTCAGCGACCACTACATCCACAAGAATGCTTTTAGCAGGTATTTGAGCCAAACCTACCACTAGGTCTTTAATCATACCTATGCATTTGACTTTCCTCCAATCAAAAGAATATAAGTCACCATAGGGCCTTGTGATTTCAAGACCAAGTTTCTCCATAATTTCCTTTGGCATCACATTGTGGGAAGCTCCGGAATCCAACATACAGTTATGGAGAAGGTGGTCTAACAAGGTTAACGTGATATAAAAGGGGGCCACAGTGTCTCTCGCACCTTCGAAGTGTGGACCAAAGACTATGTTTGGTTTGTCATCTTCTAAGTTGATGAAATCGGCCTAGCTTTTGTCTTTGGAAAAGTTAATCATCTTGGCGATTTGTTTTCTGTATATGGGATTTTTAGCTAATTCAATAAGGGGAATAAGAATTTTGATTTTATTTATTTCGTTTTCCAAATTAAAATTTCCTAGGGCCTTGTCGTTTTCTATGTTCGGGGCCTTCATTCCTTTCTTTTTAGCTTTTCGTTGTGATGTGGACTTGTTTTCATTTACAGGAGCTTGTGTCTTCACAGGGAGTACTTCTACTAGTTCTGACTGGACAGGTTGCGTATCAGCTGTGTTTTTTTTCGCAGGCTGTTTATCAACAACTTTTGGAGTTGCCTCATCGGTTTCGCTTCTTGGAAAAATATTTTATGTCGAAACAGTTGGGAGACTTTTGTTCCTTGGTATTAAATTATATTTTCCCTATAGTTCAGCTATGATATCATCTGTGATATCTTGATAGGTGAAATATTCAGACATATTATTGCTAACATTGTCTTCTGTTATAATTTCTTTATTTAAGGCTCTTTCGTGATCTTGTCTCGATAAATAAGGTGATTTGTTATCATCGCCAAGATTATTAATATCTTCATTGATCTCTTCAAAATCTCCTAGATCTTCCTCTCCAATGAAGTTTTCACTTTTGAAGGGTGTTGGAATTTTTTGGTCTTCATTTTTAATTATTTTCTGTGGGACTTGAGGATCGGGATTCCTTCTAAAATCTTTCTTGGGGAAATTATCTCTTTTCAATTTCTCTAGTTCCATTTTTGAGATCTTGTCTGAAAGTTGTCTAATTACCCTAGCCATCTCGTCTATTCTATCTCCCAAGGATTTCCCCGATCCTGAAGATCCACCTTGTTCTTTGAATTCCCTATTTTCTTTGTTTCCAGTTTCAGTTTTTTCTTTTAATTTCCTTGATGCCATCATGTTTGATTCAATCTCAAGTGCATCATCCTGCATTTTCATGAGATCTTTTGATCTCCTTTCTCTCAATAATAAGGATAATTCGGGATCAAAAGCACCAACAAAATTCACCTTTGTTGCGGGTTGTGAAGGTTTAACCTCAACCGGGATTTTATTATACAACTTGTTGAACCTTTGTGTGAATTCTAGAATTGATTCAGAGTTTTTCTTTCTAAGGGATCCAAATTCAGTCAAGTAGTAGAGGTGGTCCTTCCTCTCTCCCCATTATCTAATAAAATTGCTTTCAAGTTCTTCATAAGATCTTAAAGATCCAGCTGCTAAGGATTGGAGCTAGGTCCTCACCTATCCTTCAAAAGTATGAAGGAGGAGTCTAGAATAGACATCTTCGTGTTCTATTCCGAGGATGTCAGCAAATTGGTCGAAAAAGTTTATATGTTCTTGGGCAGTCAGATCCCCTTCCCCTGTAAATTTCGGAAGACTTTTCATATAATTTTCGGGGATATCATGTAGAGGAACGGGAAGGACAAGGGGAGCATATCTAGAAGCTACCTTAGTGAAGATTTCGGGAAGCGGTACTTGACCACCTGCTGGTCCTCCCGGGGCACCACCTCCATCTCCAACACCTCCTTATGCAGCCATAGTTATATTTGAGGTTGAAGCTAGGAATGTGTGAGGAGAAGATTCTCGGAAATCTGGGGAGGAAACCTCAGGAAATGAGAATGTATCGTATGAGAGGGGAAGTGAAAAATATCTTTCAAAAGTTTCTAAAACGTTTAACTATGTAAAGTCAAGCTAACATATAGTATGTGTCGGTAAAAATACTTGTCTAAGTGATTTTCGTGATTTTAAAATCTTTTCCGGATCGGAGACTAGCGAGGTCTGCTTGTTGTCTGGGTTTTTTCTGGTGTTTTTTCAGCTAATAGCCAGTTTATTTATCGTGGAGTCGCCAAGTGAAAAATATTATTAGCCTTAGGAGGTTTTCTATCATTGCTCACTATCAAAGACAGAAAATGTCAATGTCGTTCTACCCAGGGAAAATATTTGTTTCTTCGTTCCCCGACAACGGCGCCAAAAAGATGTTGTTCCTGAGTTTATACTTTAAGGATGTAAATTATACTGTCAAGGCATCTGTAAATGTTAAAAATAATAACTTGAGGATAAGAATTGAAAAGGAAGGGTGAAGCAGAATCAGTTTCTCAAATGTCTCTGTCTAGCTTCCCGTTGTTCTTGGATGCTAATATCTCTCTCAATAGCAGCCCATGAATGTTCTAATTTGACCCGGTTAGTTGTTTTTTGTAGGATGCTATTAAATAGGTTCAAAGTAATACTAGTTTGATCTTGAAGGCCAGGTTCAATGTTGGGTTGTCTGCTATTTGGAACAGTCATGGAGGATAAGATTTTATTTAATTGTGAAAGAATTTAATCAAATGTTACTTCAAAATTTTAAGAGATGAGAATAGGAAAAACAATTTTGGAATTCAAAACACTAACATGAATACATTCAAGGCCATTTCCTGGATTTGCAACAATTTGAGAATTGTAAAATAAGAAAGAATTACTACAGAAAAATATGAGGCTTTAATCAAGAAAGAATCTCATATCGTGACAGGTAATAAAGAAATAAAACGAGATTTCTAATGAAAAGTTTAAGTATTAAGGTTCAAATGATTCATAGGTCTTAAAATCACTGATAACAATTTTAGAGGAAAAGTTGTAAATAATTTGATGTCCAAATCAATCTGAACTATATAAAAGATGTTTGTAGAAAACTTCAAATTGATTATTCATTAGAAAAACATTGAACGAAAAACATAATAAAGTATAGTAAACAGGGTTGAAGAACACATAGCTACAAATTGGCAAGATTCAAAATCTCGCCTGTATCATATATTATGATGGATTGGAAAACTGTTAATACAATCGACTCTCTCTCCCAAAAAGGCAAAAGCCCTTTCTCAGTCCTTTGAAAATATATTTATACATATTCATCATAAATTTTCTCGTTGGTGACTAACCAACTTCCTAAGATTATGGTTACATATATGAATAATGTCAACCGTTTACATTTCCTTTCTAATTTCTAATGACAAAAACATTCAAAAAAAAATAATATTTACGTTTGTGTTGATGAACTTCCTTTTTCCACCTCAAGACAGTGAACACACTTTCCCAAAAATTTCACAAAAACTCTGGGAGCATCTGGTATCTCTTTTGCTTCAAACATGAAGAATCTTTTATGTAATTTAGGCAAATGATCTTCTATCATCTTCCCTATGAACTTAATAGTTTGCAACTTTAGATTCGGTGTCACCATCCACTTGTCGATTTCTATGATATTGATTAATTTAATTTTTGAGATCTCTATCTCGATTTCCTCCAGCTCTTCTTTGAACCTTAGCTAGTGCTTGGCAACATTAATCTCACCTTATAATCCGAGACATTCATTTTTTTCAATATTCAATGAAGTCCTTTCTAAGAGATCAAAAATTCCCTGGAAATCATCATTGACATCTCTGGTTATTCTTTTATATTCGGCCAGGTCTGCTTCCCACACTTTTAGTATTACTCCCCCTTTAACTTGTTCAAAAATGGATAATTTCTGAATCCTTCCGACTTCTTCCTTTGTTGAGAGGGCTACTGCCTTTTGGAAAGTTTTTCTAGCCGCTTTCGCTTCCCTTTCCTTCTGGAAAACATTCTCCAAGGATTTATTTGTTTCTTGAAAGTAATTCTAGACTACTTCCATATTCAAAAACATTTTTTGTTGTTCTTCCTCTTTTTTTAAATGTATTCCCAATGCTCATGCCTTGGAAATTTCAAGTTCTACTGCTTGATTAGTAATAGAATTAATTTTATCTTATAACTGTTTATTTTCTTTCCCTGCTTTTGGACCTATTCCTGTGTGACCTGTATTATCTGTTTTGCCTCTTCTAAGCCTATTTTCATTTTCTAAATTTCTTGAATATCTTTTAGTCTAGCTTGTTCTAGACCCTTTTGTATTCCCCAACTGATATTTCTCTCAGTTTCTTTCAATTTGTCCTATAGCTGAATTATTGTTTAGTATTTTTGTTCAAGCATGGTTGTTAAACTACCAACATAATATATATTTGTTGATGCTATAGCACCCATCGTACCTTCTAACTCCATAGAAAATTCTCCATCTTTAAGCTTCTTTCCATCTATAATGACCCTATGGTTTTTAATCATCCCTTCTCCTCTTGGATGGATTTACTGTTTCAAGATTGCTCTTCTCTTTTTACTGAAAAAGTAATCTAATGGAGGGATTTCATCCCTTGAAATTGGCTCTAGATCACTGACATACAGAGCTCCTTCATGGGGGTTGCATAAGTTGAATGCAATGGGGTTAAGGAAGTGATATGGCTACCAAGCTCTGTTGATGTTGTTCCTCCTATCTTTTCTAGAACATCCTTAGGCATTTCTGGGGTTGTTTCCAGCTTTTTTCCATTCTCAGTCTTTGATTCTTTTGTCTGGGAACCCTTTGTGTCTTGGGAAGGTATCTCTGTATCTTTCATCTTGCCTTTGGTATTTGCTTTGTCCTGTGTAATTGTTTCAAACCCTAGAGGAGGCCCTTCCTATTCTGGAGGTGGGGTCTAAACTTCACCCTGCAAACTCTTGGGTAGGCAACTTCACCTATGGCTCTAGAATGATGCGAATCCGATCTGCAAGTCAGGTGACATGGCCTATACTCTGTTCATTACTTCTGTTCATTACTTCTTCATAGGATTTAACATCCTTAAATACATCATCATAGATAGATGTTTCATGTTCATAAGCCTCTAGATTACAATGTATAAAATGCCTACTTATTATTTGGTAGGGGTCATACTTTCTGTGCTCAATATCTACTAATTTCACTTCTTCTAATGATTCATCTTCTACCTTAGAATGGCCTAAGTTTAATAAATAAAATTTCCCAATATGAACAGGGAAAGTTGGCCATGATTTTTTTTGAGATGCTTTTAGTTCTAATCTAACACCGCCCTTTACTATCTGATGGGCTACCTCCTTGCAAACCAATCTGTCTGGTAGGAATTTAGAGAGTGCGTGAGGGGGAACGGAACAACTGTAAACCCTAATGTAGGAAAAATTCTCCTCAATAAACCAGTTAGCAATTGCTTTAAGATTTTACGTGATTGCATCTGAAATGTGAGGGGGTTCGCATCCAAAAAATATTTTATGCATCGAAATTATAATAAAATGACAAACCTCATAAAATGCATCCTTATCATTTTCTTCCCAAAGGGTCGAGTGATATTTATGAATGGGTTTTGGACAGGAAATTTTCCAACTCCAATTCATTAAAGGAAAAGGAGTCACATAACATATTGCATCCATAATGTATGCTGACATGTAAAAGGCTATTGGTTGTCCCTTTGACTTTGCTTCTTTGTAGTTTAAGATTTCCTATGTTAGGTTATCTGAAAAAATCTTATGCCAGTTAAAACCATTTCCTTCTGAAGCTTCTTCTAAAAAGGCACCCAATCTGCATCAAAATGGCAAGGAACTTTTCTCCCGAAAAGTCTACATAACATAATAGCTACATATACCATCTATTCATTCAAGGATGTTGTAGCATAAATCCCATGGGAATCAGATATAAACTTTGCTAGACACCTCTCCCATTCTCTAATCATATCAGGATATGTCTGGTCTGCCTCAATGCATTCTTTCCTCTAAAACTCTTCTAAAAATTCAGCATTAAAATTATGTTTAGGATTTGGTGAGAGTTTATACATTACTTGTATGTGTTCTGGCCTGAATGATCCGATGATGACTCCTTGATCATTTAATATGCTCCTCGTCAGGATATCGACCTTTTCCAAGGCCTAGCTGATCATATCATTGTATGCCACGAGCCGCGGACGCGCAACGATCTTATGAAGCTCTGACTCAGCTATGTCCAGGAAATGATTCTCAGAATTAGGGTGAGCATTATTGAGCTCATATTCCAACAATTCGGAGATCTGAGTCCAAGATTTAATGGAGTCTACAGCGTGTGGTGTGGCATCGGAGATGATATATCCTTCCTGTGCATCTTCATTCTTCTTTGGTGCCTTTTTTGGTGCGATGACTTTGCGTTTAATTGAAAATCTGTCACGGAAAATGGATGAATGAGCTCAACAAAGTGTTTCATGTGTTTGGTAAAATGAAAACACAGAAATTTATATGTTAACTTTGAATACATTTAAAAGTAACGATATTGACACAACTATCAATAATTTAAGGATTTTAATGCGGAAGATATATTTCCGAGATATGCATTTAATGTCCATATGTAGGCGCCTTCGGATATTTTTTTTGAAAGAAAATTCGAGGTACTTTACTTAATCGGAAAGCGAACCACGAACGAACACTTAAAAAGAATGATTATCATTAATCCTATTTTGGAAAAAAGGTTAATTAGTGCTAATCATAGATTAAAGTTGAAAATTTTGTTTTTTCGAGATTTCAAAAATCATGATGTCGAGAAGTATATCGTCGATGAATTTCGATTTCCGAAATTGCGAAATCGCGACATGTTAATTAAGAGTTAAAACATTTTTAGCGAAGTAATTAAGATTAGACATTTTAGGGATTTCGGGGATCATGATGTCGAGAAGTATGTTATCAATGAAATCCGATCTCCGAAAACGCAAAATCGTGATGGTTTTTTTTTTAAAGACAAGATTTAAACTCATCTTAATTAACTAACTAATCACGATTAAGGCCAAAACAAAATAAGTTTGATTTAACACGAACTGTGGATCGGGGTTTTGTGATTCGGGATTTCTAGAATCATGATGACAGGAGATATGGTCTCACTGAACCGCGAATCCAGAAATTGCGACATGATTATCTTAACCCTTAACCTTTCATATTATAGAATTAATTAATCCTTGTTTTAAGAAAGACTTCAACGTTTTGGGAAATCGGGGATCAGGATTTCGTGATTCGACTTGCATCGAAAAAAAACTGTTTGTAGCAAACCCCGAATCCTGAAAATTCTTTAAGATTAACCTTAAATCCGTTAGTTTTATAACTTATCATAATTTAAAAAATTTCAAAGAAAAGGCATCAGGATTCTTATAATTATTTTAACCTTTTTTTCCTTTTATTATACAAATAATTAAATTCTTTGAAAAAGGTGTCGTGTGTTTGGGATTGATAACGAAAATCGTGTTTTGTGAAAATCCGAAAACCGAAAAATAAAAAATTAGGCCTTAAGGATAAAAAATTTAAGAACTGTTTCAATAGAAAGCTCACCCGGATACCTATGAATGCCAATGGGACTTCAACAGAGGATGATTTTGAGATTATTAAATTTACTAATAAAAACGCCTCATTTACCATGTTACTAGGAAAACCTTAGATTGAAAGAGATTAGTCCAGAAGCCAAGAAGAAGAATACGTTTTAGAGAAGAAGAAGCAATCATTAAAATATTTAATGACTAGAAGGATCACACACTTAATTGAAGAAACAAAAGAACAAAGCCAAGCTATTTGACACCAGAGACCTAAATATCGAAGTTTCAAGAACACTAGATGACCCACATAAGATTGAAGTACCTATTCCGGATAAAGAAGAAGTGTCACCCTCGAATCTTAGGAAAGAATATCAACAACGCAAAGTAACTATGCTAAAAGAATATAAGAATCAGAATGGAAAAAGGCATGCTGAGACGAAGCTCACAGGAAAGAAAGCTAGAAAACTAAGTAAGAAGCGAGTGAAGATCGACAAGTTACAAAAGGTTCCAGAGGGAACTTCACAGAAGGAAAATTTGCAAAATTGGAACTTCGTCGGGATAACAGAGAAGCGTCACATGGCACATCGCCGTGGAGAAGCAATATAGCCATTGGGAATAATATAACTGTTCTGTTGACCCCCTGAACAGGTAGAAAGGAAATTATGGTTCGCCACCAGACCGTTGGACCGTGCCATAATAGACATAATAGAGTTAATGAAGGATTCTTGACCATTGCAAGTGATCTATTGCCAAGTTATTTATTTATCCCTTCATGCCATGCACCGAGAATACTTTTTCTAATTGTAAATTTGAGCCTGCATACTTGTTGATTCTACACAGTGATCATTGTGTTATTTCCTTCTATCCATTGCAGTGTCTAAGTTACTTCTCAAACCCGAAGATTTCCAACCTCGAGCGTGTATGTCATATGAGTTCAACACTGTAGAGAAAGTTTTCAAAGAAGTTCTGATCGAAATCATGAATGAAAGAGTCATGTCGTTGTCTATAGGTATACAAGAATCATCGATGAGAGGAATGCAAGCCTCTCTGTTGACTGCTCGCGGATCGGGGCCATCCCGACTGTTAGTAGAGAAGAGAACCAAGCATAAAGATGACCTAGAAAATGCGAAGTTGATTCCACCCATACTACCCAATTACATCCCACCTCTAGCTACCATGGTGAATCACGATAGTGTGCCAAGAGACTTCGAGTACACTATTGTCATTACGTACCTCTCGAAGGGGATACACGCAGTTCAAACAGAGAAGGACAAGATCATAGTGTTGAAGTTCAATGACTTCAACCTCGTAGATCAAAATATATATGGTATGCTCGCCCCATACAAGTACCTAACCAGAACTAAAGGGAAGAACTAGAATATCATCCCTCAGTCGTGGACGATGAACCTTGCACAGTCCACCCTATTGAATGTTATGAAGCTACCACACTTCAGATGACACCAGGAAGTCAATGCATGTGTCAAGATGCTATTGTCGTGTTACCATGGCGGCTACTTGTTGTTAGACTGCCTCATTACATTTGACCCAAAAAATATCCATAGGATCATAGGCCTGAGTATGAAAGGACCCGACCCGCGGGACTTTTATCCAGGAAAAGTCGTAGATCGTGCACTAGCACCAAATATCAAGGACACATATGGAGACGTTGATAAGGGAACAAGAGGCTACAATGTATCTTTCATCCAGAGTGGCACAGTGTGCCTCATATGTCAACTAATATCTAGAAAGTTAGTAAGGAATAATCGACCTACGCAGGTCACTGGCTTTGTCATTGACCTCGCAGGGAAGTGCACAGAAGGCCTACAGGTGAACTGGGTGAAGTA
Organism: Picea sitchensis; assembly: GCA_010110895.2. NCBI lineage: Eukaryota > Viridiplantae > Streptophyta > Pinopsida > Pinales > Pinaceae > Picea > Picea sitchensis. The sequence goes on along the minus strand of SNQJ01S0050098.1, from coordinate 48,816 downwards.
CCTAGTTAACCAGTTGGAAATAGATTGTCGAGAAGCACATGATTAGGGTTATGATTTTCATTTGAGCTAGCTTCTGGTCCTCATATCATTTTTTTCCTGGGATATGCCAGAAGGAGCGACCATCCCCGACATAGAGCCATTTGAACTATTTGTCGCGAAGTTCGCTACCCTATGGTATTAAACTGATATGAACAAACAATGGCAATAAAATTATGTGTTTCATACATACTACCTCTAGTTGAAGTGAGCCATCGAAGCCAAGCCTCACATGACTCTAAACACATTACAAAGGTTCTGACCACTGATGCAGTTCAATGCAGATCAACACTTCATCTACATTACAACATGAGTAGATGAACACCAAGATCAGATCCAATCATATTATAATATTACAGAAGAAGACCTTGAGGAGATCGCCAAGGAATGGTTCAATGATATCCTTATCCCCGCCAAACCCACAGAGATATCTGATATCAAAATCCCATAAGACACTCATAGAGAACAAAATACGTCCGGAACCAGTAAACAGAAAAAGACTAAGAGGTCCAAAACTTAAGCAGCACCTTGGGAAAGACCCCTTCAGTTTCACCTGGCCAAGGGGGTGGTGACAAAGTAGAATACGACCAAAGGCCAAGCGATGTAACACTACCTAGAGACGAGGTTGACCCTTTGAGGAAGAGGAAGATTTCCCCGTTGAAACCTTCTTCCCAGAAGAAATCGAAAGCCACCATGACCAAGATGCAAACTATCCTCACCTTTTATGATTTTGACTTCATCATAGCCACCATGAACGATGATTCACGAGAGACAGCAGAGAAAGAAGGAGCGAAGCACGAAGAAATTTATGATAGGATTGAAGTCGAACTCTGAGGGGTACAAAAGGACCTTCAGTACAGCCGTGTAGTCTCCACTGCACCTTTTCCATCAAGAGAACCAGAGTTGGGATATGAGCCAATGCAACTCCACCAACTAGCTGAGAAAGTCGAAGATCACCTTCGACGAGCACAAGAATAAATAGAACAAGCCACACAATCTTTGGAATAAGTGCAAGGATTACTTGTAGAGAAGCATCGAGCTGTAAAGCAGGAAAATATTTCTCTCCAAGAAAATTTCGATGAAGAAAAAGAATAGATACAACAAGGAAAAGACCAGTTGCTCATGGAACAAATCAAAGTAAAAGAAGCAGTCAACAGAGCACTTCACTCAGTGAAAGTCATAGAAATAAAGGCAGAATACTGAGTCACACAAAAAGTACAGTAGCTCACATAAGTTATCCATTATCTACAACAATGCATCATAGACTTAGAGCTCCACGCAGTACCCAAGACCCCACAGGATGTAAGGGATCAAAGAGAAGCAACTGATCGAAGCGCAGTTGAGAGAATAAAATCCCATTCTATGGAATGTAAGCACCTTACTAATCATAGTGACTCGAGCTACGAACAACTGACCTCACTGAGAATGTAGGGGCCAAATAAATTAAACAACCATTTATTTTACAACATAGCAGTAAAATTCAAGAATTTCTACAATTTAGCACGTTCACATACAAATTTATCAATAATAATAAATTTTTATAAGAGATTAAAAACAATTGCATAATTTTTAAATACCTGAACCTGATGCTAAAAACCCTTCGTTTGTCCTTTACCTTCTTGACCGTTGTTGCACTGTAAAACACTGCCCAAAACCTAGTTCCTCCCTGCCAACTAGGTAACTTCCTATCTCCAGGATATCATATGGATATCTTGGCCCTCGTGCTCAAAACCTCCAGCAATCCCGGTGCCTAACTGATACAATCACACCCCAAAATTTCACTCTCTCTGCAAATCCCAGAGCTCCCAAAATCCATCCCCCCAACCTCCCGTAGAATGACCTCCCTTCCACCTCCTTCCCCTCCATATTCCTCCTTCACCGACTCCCCCCGCCTCATTTACTCCCTACCTAACCCATTTATTA
>SNQJ01S0050098.1:32992-45408 GCA_010110895.2 Picea sitchensis | reverse complement strand
AGTTTTCTTTACTTGTCTGTAAACAGACATTACTCCATTAGGGGATTGGCTAGGTTAGGGTTAGGATTAAGCATCTAAGCTTGATTTCTTCGCCCCTACGAAAGAAATATTGGTTCCCCTGCCTTATAGCTACGTTATCCTTGCGCCTCAATCACCACTTCCTAAGCTTACTCTCCTAGTGCATATGCCGCCTCCTTCCCGCTTGTCCTAGTCTAAGCCCATTTTTTTTTAACTTTTCACTTACAACTTGATTAAAGTGACTTCCAACCTTATGTTTATTAATTTACGCCTAAAGGAATACACCTATTGACAATGGGCACAATTAATGATCTTTTAATATTATTTAACCTTAAACCCTGATCTAATGGCTATGCATTGAAGATGCTGGCATATTCTTAGTCGTCCTCCAAAATCAATGGGTCAGATTTATTGTTCATAACTTTCTTGGATTTATCAAGGCATCTGTTAACATGTTTAATTATTAACATTTACCTAATCACATATAAAAAAAAATTGCTGTAAGGTTATATAATTACCACGTTTAATGATTAAATAGGATTAAACCACGACATCTAAATAATTATCCCCTACTGCCAACCATGTGTCAGCGTTCACCAGCACTATGTACCTTTCGGCATTAGTGTTCTTCTTAAGGCGCTTCACTTGGTGGGTGGTCTTGGGTATGACAATTAAAGTATTTATATGTGAAATTATTTGTAAAAGTCACATCATGTGGTGCGTTGGCAGGGCGGACTTTGTAAAGACTTGACCGGTGGGGAGGTCCGGGGTTCGATCCCCGCAGACTCCATAAATTTTTCTTAGCCCTATATTATTAAATTATTTAAATTAAAACTTATAATTATGTATATCTATATTTTTTTTTAATAATTTAAATTTACACTAGCGTATTAATACCTTTAAATAAATTATAAAACTAAAATTTAATTAAAATAAAAATAAAATGAAAATTTAATTATTCAAAAGGGCATATTAATATTTTTAAATAAACTATTAAACTAAACATTAATATATATAATAAAAATCCTTGGCATTCGTTGGTAGCCTTTAAGGTCGGGCTTCTGGCATGAGGCCCACGTGCCCGGCCTCCGACTCTCAGTACCAAACACCTAAGTTGTTCCTTAATCCTAATGTTTCCTCACTTCCACCTCTCGCCTCTTTTCTCTGCTCTTGGCGTTGGTGTTGGTAATGCCCGCCATCAACGTTGTTAAGCTTCTGGTAAGGGAATGGGATTGACATTGGCAGTGCACCAGAGTTTTCCACATTTGTAATTTCTGAACGTTTTTCAACAACAGGTGCATTCTCAACAGTTAAATTTTATGAACTAATTTCAGATTTAGTTGATCCCAATAGTTGATTATTAGATGCCAGGTTATCAACTGGCATCTTCAATTTGGACTCCATCATATCGCATTCTCCAGCTGGATGTCCAGAATCATTATTTCTTGTACTTTCAGACTAAAGTTTAACAAGGGATAAAGTATCCCAATAGTGGGGTTCAATTGTTCATAATGCTTCACATGCAGCTTTGCTTGTAGCCTCCTTCTTACTCTTTGCAGGACCTCCAGCATAAGAAGTCCCATTAATATGCACAGTGGCAGTAAATGTGGGACAATGTGCATATCCCTCCTTCGTAAAATGATAAGTAGGAAGAGGCACGTTCCTCTTTAAAGTGAGATGCTCAAGGACATTTTTAGGCAGTCCGGTCTCTTCAAACTGCACAAGTAAACCCTACTTAAGTAGATCTTTGACAGCCTCCTCAGCTGCAACATTCTGGGCAGGCTTCTTGTGTTACAACATAGTGGCCGAATTAATTCGTATCGACACCTATGTATGTGGGGGATCTGGAGCACAGTGTTACCGATGGCTAGATTTATGATCTGTTCGAGCAGATTGGCCCCGTGCTCTCTATTCGCATCTGCAGAGATATCAGCACCAAGAGTTCTCTTGGATATGCCTATGTCAATTATGGAACTATTGATAATGGTATGTCTGCAGTCTTTTGTGTTTTCTTTTTGTTTTAAAATCATTAGATATTTATTAATTTTTAATATTTTAATAATTATAAAGATTAGCCAAGGTTTCTGCTATTGTAAGAATCAGATATTTATTTTGCGAACTATAAAGATTGGCAAAAACAGATATTTGAATTATAATGACTGGCCAAGGTTTCTGTACTTGCAAGAAATTTATCTCCTTACCATATTCCCAGCCGAGCAAGTTTTTAATTTTTTTTTTTCTCAGGAAACATTTAACTTCTAATGAAGAATGCACGACTTAACAATACAAAATCCACTAATTACATTGCATTTTTCCATCCATTGTTGCTAGATTGCATTTCTGTGCAATCTTGTCCAAATGGATGCTATACTATTAATTGGACTATCTTGGTGAGTCTTCTGTGATTTGTGATTGAAACTTGGCAAAAGCTCTTAGTGTGAGAAATATATATTTTTGTGCAATTTAGAGGTTTTGTTATTTTTTTTGTCTTAGTCATACTCTTACTCTCCAGCCTCACTGACTTGACTCTGCCAGACTCAGCAGTCCAAGTAATACTCACCAAGTACAACTCAATGCGTGTTAGCAGGATGAACTATTATATTCGCCGAGTAATGGAAATTCGGCAGTCTGAGCGTTATGGGTTTTGGGTGAAAATTACAGTTCTTGCTTACAATTAGGTTAGTCGTTAACAAAATTTTTTATGTATTTGTATGTCCTATTACGGTACGCGTGCATATGCTATGATCTACCTGTTCCTGGCCCAAGAGAATGCATGCCTTGCAGACATATCTCATATATTTCAAAAAATTACTAAAAATTATTGAAAGCCTGTTTGTTTGTCTGTCTTATGTCAGGACATCTTCGAAAGAATTTAACGAGGATAAAATTAATGATTTTATTAAAAAAAACAATTAGCCTCGTGGCCTCTGTTCCGAGGTTGAACATTTTGGTAAAGGTATTTTCTACCTATTTTAAGTTTTAATTTATTTATTTTTAACTAAAATCCAGCTATATAAATCTACAAAAAAAATGTTGTTTAAATTACATTTGTAAATATGATTTAAAAATATCCTTTAACAATAACCAAAACATGGAACATAGGATTTTGGAACACAAATTGAGATTTCATTGCAGCAGTAAACTTTCATGGGTGAAACGTATATAGAACAATTGCAGCATTTACTCTATGTAGACTAGGGGAAGAATCGATCGATTCACACGTCATTATCTCTCAGAATTCAACAGTAGCTCCCATTGAGGTGGGAAGAATGCATTGTATATATAGTAATATGCACATTTCTCTCTCGTAGCTCCCTTATAAAGTGTGAATGCATCGTTAAGAGAAAACACATTTCCTCTCTGATCTTTCCACCTGATGCAGGAGCATCCACACCTAATCAAGCGAGCCAGCGCGAGGAGAAGGAAAATACAGCTGGATAGTGCCAGCACATATGTTTTTGGAAACACCATGATATGTTGCGCCAAACATTAATGCGTTGATGTGATGAAGCGCACTTGTATATGTAAATGGACCTTGAGCAGATAAGCTCTCGTCCTTAGGTAGATGAGGCATTTATTAGTTTTAATGTTGTAGATAGAAATTTATTGTAGATTTGATAGTTTCAGATTTCGAGAGGGAAAACGGAATATAGGCACCCTCCTTTGTATCATTGTAACAGGAACATTAGCATTCAGAGCATTGTGAATAGAAACAGGAGCAAGAAGAGCAGAGAACTTGTGGAATCCCCATGTACAAATATTGAATTAATAGGAAAGACTTTGATTCAATTCCATGGATGTGATTATTCTCTGTGTGATGTTGATATTATGTTGTTGCATATTTTCTTCCTGTTATGCCTTTGTTCTATATGCTGTAAATTTGATTTCATGGTAAATGTGAAGTCTGAGAGAGGAGAATGAGTTTCAATTGTTTCTCTGTCTGAGCCAAGAGATTCCTGCATAGAGTGCAGTTGAATTCCTCCGCATAGAGTGCGTTGAGGAGGCTAGATAGTTGAACTCTTATTCTCATCAGCACAAAAGTTGAATTGGGTTCTTAGGGTCGTGCAGGAGAAGTGCAGGCCAAGGTTGGAATAGAAGTCTCAACAGTTGTCTGAGCCAGAAGGATAAGGATTTCTGTGGCTGCGAGTGCATATAGTCCAGGTGAGTTCAACACTCGAGAGTGTTTGAAGGACGAACGTAAGCAGTGTGCGTAGAAAAGTCTCTGAAGGAGTCAGGATGAGGAAGCTCAGGAGGGATAGTTCCTCGTGCACATTTCGGGAACAGACCTAGGTGGGGTTTGAACTGAGAAAAGCTGTGGAGCAAAATAAATCTCCAAGGCGAGAAAGCCAACGGACAGGGTTCGCCGAAGAAAATCGCGAAGTCCCGAGGATCATTGGATCCTGTAGAAATTTCGCGGAAGTTAATCCGTATGCGCCGGAGGGGACAAAGCCCATCGGGGTTCGACATTCGGCGATTCACAAACCAAGGTGCAGACTTGTTGAAATCGCGAGTAGCGATTTCCCGAGTTAATCGGAACCGTTGGATTGTCACGGGACAGGTGGCATGAATTCGGAGAATCGGGGTTTCAGCATTCGGGATTTCCCAACACAAAGAATTCGTGACAGTTGAAATCGCGACCCCGCGATCCCCGATCGCACGAGTGGAGGAGTGACGTGGTTGAGTGGGACCACCAGAACTGGTGTAGGACAGGTGTCATCAGAGTTCAGGGTTCAGCGTTTTGCAGCGTAAGTGAACCGTGGCATTACCATTTCCGATTTTACGATAGGGAAATCCCCGAGATACGGAAGGGTTGACCCGTTGACCATCGGGATTCGGGGTTTTGTTTTACATGTGAACTGCGCTCACAGAATTTGCGAGATCACGAATTCTGATTTCCCGGTACGCAAAGGGGAGGTCGTGGCAGGAGTATCTGTGGGTAACTCCCGAGAGGAGTTGGAAGAGCTTGGACTCTTCGGGCCTGTGAGAGAGTGAAAAGGTCCTGGTGGAAGCGGCTGCTCGTTGAGGGGCAGGTTGCGTCAGAGTGGTATCAGAGCGGGAGTATCTTTGTTTTATATAACAGAGACAGGATTACACCATGCCGCCGAGAAGATAAAGGCAGTCTCCTGATCGAGAAGATAGGGATGCCAGAAGAAGAGGAAGACCGACAGGGAATCCAGAGATGGAGCGTCAAATACCAGATCTCAGGGCGAGACTCGAAGAGATGGGGACCACCCAAAGACGCAGAGCTGGTGCTTCAGATTTCAGTGATTCCGAGGTGGAAGAGGAAGCTAGACACGATGTAGAGGAGATCTCAGCAGAAGATGCCTCGGCAGAGAGGTTGATTAGAGCTATCGCCAGGATGAGCTCGAAGACGAAGATGAACATTCCCATCTATGAGGGGAGTATAAATGCAGAAGAGTTGCTGGATTGGATCCGAGCACTCGACACCTACTTCGATTACGAGGATATCGAAGAGGACAAGAAGGTAAGGCATGCTGTAACAAAATTGAAAGGACATGCAACCTTATGGTGGGATGAATTGCAGGCTGATAGGCGCTGCAAAGGTAAACAAAAGATCAAAAGCTGGGATCGGATGATCACCAAGATGAAGGCGAAATTCATCTCGAGGGATTACCAGATCACACTGTTCAGGCACATGCAGAACCTGAGACAGAAGTTGATGATGGTGAAGGAGTACACCGAAGAATTTTACAGGCTCAATATCCGAGCAGGTCATCGGGAGAGTGATGACGAGAAGGTGGAAAGATACTTGAATGGTCTTAGGTATGACATTCAGGATGAGTTGAGCATGGTTACCATCCGAATAGTTGAGGATGCATACCATATGGCTTTGAAAGCTGAGGAAAAGCTGAGCCGCAAGCAGGGACAGCGAGGGCGAGGCAGAAGCCATCCCAGAGGCAAGGAAATTGCCCAAGAACGAACTCAGAAGCCCAAGGAGGAATGGCAGAGACCTCAGAGTAAGCTGGAAAGAGGTGGAACCTCACATCAGAGGCAGTCACAAACTGAACAAAGGCAACAATATGCTTAGCTGAGGAGGCAGCATACCGAGCAGGGTGGCGGTTATGCGGATGCCAACACATTTCCTCGTACCCGAGGCAGAGGAAGAGGCCGAGGAGGAATCATCACATGTTTTACATGTGGGAAAGACGGACACAAGGCCGTGGATTGTCCAGACAGGAAAATGGACAGAGGAAAAGCTCACGTCGCAGAGGCGCAGAGGCGTGATGCTGAGAACGAAGATGCAGATAGCGGAAGGTCGCTTGGGATGCATAAGATTTTTTTGACACCTGAGAAAGAGGTGGAAAGCTCAGTGCAGAGGGGCAGATTGTTCAGAATGCCTTGCACAGCCAAGGACAGAAAATGCAAGGTTATAATTGACAACGGGAGCATCGATAATCTCGTTTCATCCGAGATGGTGGAAAAGCTGGAACTGGAAACGACTAAGCACCCGAGTCCGTACAAAGTCTCGTGGTTACAGAAAGAACACCGGGTAAGTGTCACTAAACAATGCTTAGTTAAATTTAAGATTGGGAATTATCATGATGAAATTTTATGTGATGTCATTCCCATGTATGTATGCCACATATTGTTGGGGAGACCATGGCAGTATGATAGAAATGTTGTTCATGATGGGAGGATGAACACATACACTCTGGAGAAAGAGGGGAGAACCCATAGATTGCTTCCGATAAAAGATAAAGAAGTGAAGCTGGAAGTAACCAGCACGATACTTCTCATGAGTGGGAAGGAGCTTCTCACAGAGATGGAGAAGAATGAAGATCCACAATTCTTTGTTGTCAGGAAGCCAAGAATTATTCTGACAAGCACAAGAGTGGACGACTTGCAAGAGGAGATTCAGGAACTGTTGGGAGAGTTCGCTGATATCATCGTGGACGAACTACCTCGTTCGTTTCCATCGATGAGGAGTGTGAGTCACCACATTGATCTCATACCCGGAGCAAGCTTGCCGAACAAAGAAGCGTACAGGTTGACACCTCAGGAGAACGAAGAGGTCAAAAGGAAAGTGCAGGATTTGTTGGATAAAGGACTAGTGAGGGAGAGCCTTATTCCGTGTGTTGTTCCGACAGTACTAAGTCCGAAAAAGGATGGAGGCTGGAGGATGTGTACAGTCTCCAGGGTGATTAATAAAATCACCATCAGGTACAGGTTTCCACTGTCGAGAATGGATGACTTGATGGATTGCCTGAGTGGGGCAAATTATTTTTCAAAGATAGATTTGAAGAGCAGATATCATCAGATCCGGATGAGAGAAGGAGATGAGTGGAAAACAACGTTCAAAACAAATGAGGGTTTGTACGAATGGTTGGTCATGCTGTTTGGCTTGGCAAATGCGCCAAGCACTTTTATGCGGCTGATGAATGAATTTCTGAGAGAATTCATTGGCAAATTTGTGGTCGTGTATCTTGACGACATACTGATTTTCAGCAAGACTAGGGATGAGCATTTAAAGAATTTGGGAATTGTAATGAGAATATTACAGCAGGAGAAGCTGCTGATTAATTTGAAAAGGTGCTCATTTATGCAGACAGAACTCATTTATTTGGGTTTTGTAATATCGGTGAATGAGTTGAAAATGGATCCTCAGAAGGTGGAAGTGATCAGGAATTGGCCATCGCCGAGGAATGTTTTTGAGGTAAGAAGTTTCCATGGACTCGCTAGTTTCTACAGGAAATTCATTTGGAATTTCAGTGGAATTAGCGCAACAATGATGGACACTGTGAAAAAATGGCATAAAGTTTTTCACTGGACAGCAGAGGCTGAGAGAAGCTTCAATCTGTTGAAGCGAAAGATCACAGAGCAACCAATTCTGGTGTTGCCTGATTTTCAAAAGACATTTCAAGTGAAATGTGACGCCAGTGGATATGTTGTTGGAGGGGTCCTAAGTCAAGATGACAGACCTGTTGCATATTACAGCGAGAAGTTGGATGATGCAAAACTGAAATACTCCACATATGACAAAGAGTTCTATGCCATCATACATGCATTGAAAAAGTGGAGGCATTACTTGATACCTAAAGAGTTTGTGTTGTACAGTGATAACCATGCATTGCAGTTTGTAAGCCAACAAGATAAGCTGAATCAAAAGCATGCGAAGTGGGTGGAATACATGCAGAATTTTATGTTTGTGATCAAGCACATTTCAGGAACTGCTAACAAAGTGGCTGATGCTTTGAGCAGGAAATGTTTATTACTGCAGGAATTTAGAGTCAAAACCTTCGGTTTTGAAAATCTGAAGGATATGTATGCAGGTGATGTAGACTTCGGGGAAGCATAAGAGGCAGCTGGGAATCCAGTTCTCAAGGATCGGAGCCCATTGATGGATTTCATGATCTAGGAGGGATTGTTGTTCAAGGACAATCAGTTATGTATACTGAATTTCTCCATGAGGGAGAATTTGGTGAGGGAAAAGCATAGTGGAGGCTTAGAAGGTCACTTTGGACATGATAAGACATTCTCCAAGCTGAGCGAATCATATTATTGGCCGGGCATGGGAGCAGATGTTAAGCGGTTTTTTGATAGGTGTCAGATTTGTCAACATGCGAAGGGCCGAAAACAGAACACAGGGTTCTATCAGTCGTTGCCCGTACCCGAAAGGCCATGGGAGGCCATTAGTATGGATTTTGTTCTCGGATTGCCGAGAACACAATGAGGAGTTGATTCCACCTTCGTGGTGGTGGACAGGTTCTCGAAGATGGCACATTTTATTCCGTGTCATAAGACCAGCGATGTGACCCACATCGCGAACTTGTTTTTTAAGGAAATTGTCAGGTTGCATGGATTACCAAGAAGCATAGTCTCAGATCGGGATACGAAGTTCATAGGTCACTTTTGGAGGACGCTATGGAAGAAGCTGGGAACTAATATGGCATTTAGCTCAGCATACCATCCGCAGACAGATGGCCAAACAGAGGTGGTCAACAGAAGTCTGGCAAATCTGTTGTGAAGCCTGGTGGAAGAACACCACAGCAGTAGGGACCAGATATTACCACAGGCAGAATTTGCGTACAACGATTCTGTGAATCGGAGTACAGGTAAGAGCCCATTTCAAATTTTGTATGGGACACAGCCGAGAGGAATTTCTGAGCTCAGGGAGTCAGGACAGGATGAAACTAGCAGCGTGAAAGCTGAAGAGTTCGTTGAAGCGATGCAAGAACTTCACACACAGGTGAAGCAGCGACTGATGAAGTCCAATCAAGAGTATAAGCGCAAAGCCGATCAGAGAAAGAGGCAGCTTCAGTTCGAAGTTGGGGACACAGTTCTAGCGCACTTGAGGAGAGAAAGGTTTCCAAGGGGAACATATAATAAGCTCAAGATGAAGAAGATCGGGCCGTGCAGAGTCCTAAGGAAATTTGGCGAGAATGCATATGAGCTTGAGTTGCCAGAGGGCATCGGGATATCTCCGATTTTTAACGTTTTAGATTTATACCCCTACAAGGATGAAGAGACAGACACTGGGACTGAAGAGCCAGTGGTCCAGTGGCAGAAGCAATTGCCAGTAGCAGAAAAGCCTCATATGGAGTGTATACTGGACAAGTGAGTAGGCAGGAAGACCAGGAGAAAGCAATATTTTGAATATCTAGTGAAATGGAAGAACCACCCAGTGGAGGATGCCATCTGGGAGACTGAGGCATTTATACAGAAACATGGGCAGACTGTGCAAGAGCTCATGGACAGGAGCCCATGAAATCTTTTGAGCCGAGGAGTATGATGCAAAAGCATCCACACCTCATCAAGCGAGCCAACGCGAGGAGAAGGAAAATACAACTGGACAGTTCCATCACATATGTTTTTGGAAACACCATGATATGTTGTGCCAAACATTAATGCGTTGATGTGATGAAGCGCACTTGTATATGTAAATGGACCTTGAGCAGATAAGCTCTCGTCCTCAGGTAGATGAGGCATTTATTAGTTTTAATGTTGTAGATAGAAATTTATTGTAGATTTGATAGTTTCAGATTTCGAGAGGGAAAACAGAATATAGGCACCCTCCTTTGTATCATTGTAACAGGAACATTAGCATTCAGAGCATTGTGAATAGAAATAGGAGCAAGAAGAGCAGAGAACTTGTGGAATCCCCATGTACATATATTGAATTAATAGGAAAGACTTTGATTCAATTCCATGGATGTGATTATTCTCTGTGTGATGTTGATATTATGCTGTTGCATATTTGCTTCCTGTTATGCCTTTGTTCTATATGCTGTATATTTGATTTCATGGTAAATGTGAAGTCTGAGAGAGGAGAATGAGTTTCAATTGTTTCTCTGTCTGAGCCAGGAGATTCCTGCATAGAGTGCAGTTGAATTCCTCCGCATAGAGTGCGTTGAGGAGGCTAGAGAGTTGAACTCTTATTCTCATTAGCACAAAAGTTGAATTGGGTTCTTAGGGTCGTGCAGGAGAAGTGCAGGCCAAGGTTGGAATAGAAGTCTCAGCAGTTGTCTGAGCCAGAAGGATAAGGATTTCTGTGGCTGCGAGTGCATAGATTCCATGTGAGTTCAACACTCGAGAGTGTTTGAAGGATGAACGTAAGCAGTGTGCGCATAAAAGTCTCTGAAGGAGTCAGGACGAGGAAGCTTAGGAGGGATAGTTCCTCGTGCACATTTTGGGAACAGACCCAGGTGGGGTTTGAACTGAGAAAAGCTTTGGAGAAGAAGAAATCTCGAAGGGGAGAAAGCCAACGGACAGGGTTCGCCGAAGAAAATCGCGAAGTCCCGAGGATCGTTGGATCCTGTAGAAATTGCGCGGAAGTTAATATGTATGCGTCGGAGGGGACAAAGCCCATCGGGGTTCGGCATTCGGTGATTCACAAACCAAGGTGCAGACTTGTTGAAATCGCGAGTAGCGATTTCCCGAGTTAATCGAAACCGTTCGATTGTCACGGGACAGGTGGCACGAATCCGGAGAATCGGGGTTTCGACATTCGGGATTTCCCAATGCAAAGAATTCGCGACAGTTGAAATCGCGACCCTGCGATCCCCGATCGCACGAGTGGAGGAGTGATGTGGCTGAGTGGGACTGCCAGAACTGGTGTAGGACAGGTGTCATCGGAGTTCGGGGTTCGGCGTTTTGCAACGTAAGTGACCCGTGGCATTACCATTTCTGATTTCCCGATAGGGAAATCCCCGAGATACGGAAGGGTTGACCTGTTGACCATCGGGGTTCGGGGTTTTGTTTTACATGTGAACTGCACTCACAGAATTCGCGAGATCACAAATTTCGATTTCCCGGTATGCGAAGGGGAGGTCGTGGCAGGAGTATCTGCGGGTAACTCCCGAGAGGAGTTGGAAGAGCTTGGACTCTTCGGGCCTGTGAGAGAGTGAAAAGGTCCTGGTGGAAGCAGCTGCTCGTTGAGGGGCAGGTTGCATCACCACCGTATATAGGGGACAAGCACATTCAGATAGAAATCATAGCTCGTTCTATCCATAGCTCCGAGTGTACAAGTAAGGTTACAAAACATAGAATATTTAAACTACATTTTATTAGTTTCATATCATTTCCAAAAACCAAATTGGTCTCATTTCCAAATTTTTTTTTCTTTCTTTCACTTGCCATAACCTTTGATTTCATAAATCTTCAACCTGGAAGATACTCATAAATTTTACACAATATTAAATTACTTCTGATTTCCAGAAATTTCCAAATATTAATTTGGAAATCAATTTTTTTTTTTAATCATTGCCTTGCAAGAGGATTTACTTGTATAGGAAGATTAAAATGTAATGTATTTGATCCTAATACACTATATTGTTATAAATAATTTATTACAAATAATAATACATTTATTTTATAATATTAATATTCCATTGTTATATATATAATTTTTTTTAAATAATTTTTTTTTTATAAAACTCAGCCTTAGGGTTGGGTGAAAAATATTTGTTTAAACTTGTTAGTGTTATATTGTTATTTATATTTATTTTAAAATTTATGCGTTTGGTTTGGTTTGCATGTTAGGTGGGACTGGAGCTAGAGCTTGGATCTGGGAACTTGGCCCATAGGCCCATATTTCAAACTAAGACGCTCTGATATCAAATGTAGGGGCCGAATAAATTAAACAGCCATTTATTTTACAACATAGCAGTAAAATTCAAGAATTTATATAATTTAGCACATTCACATACAAATTTTTCAATAATAATAAAATTTTATAAGAGATTAAAAACAATTGCATAATTTTTAAATACCTGAACCTGATGCTAAAAACCCTTCGTTTGTCCTTTACCTTCTTGACCGTTGCTGCACTGTAAAACACTGCCCAAAACCTAGTTCCTCCCTGCCAACTAGGTAACTTCCTAGCTCCAGGATATCATATGGATATCCTGGCCCCCATGCCCAAAACCTCCAGCAACCCC
>SNQJ01S0050098.1:22463-32652 GCA_010110895.2 Picea sitchensis | reverse complement strand
AATAATAATTAATTAGTTAATGTTATTTTAAGAAATAATTATGGTTTAGCTAATCTTTTAGGACAGTTATATTATTAAATTAATTATAATTAATAATCATATACATCTATTTAAGCAAGGTCGTTACAGAGAATCCAGAGCTGAAGGCACTGGATTCACAACTCTAAGAGGTGAATTATCAAGTCGAAACGATACAAGCGAAGCTAAATCCCCTGTCAGTTGTGGGAAGAGTGAAGCGCTCCCAAGAGCAACGCACTGCCCAGCAACAGATCCACAGTATCTAGAGCAGAGTTATGGAGGTAATTCAAGGGCTCCCACCTGTACAATATAAGGCTTACCAATTGTTCACAGAGGTCAAAGGCCGAGGAGAAGAACTAGAGCAGGTTGTCACTGCAGCTGAACAGTTCCTGAAGGGACCTGTCAATGACGCAGTCATCCAAGATTTCATTGAATAGGAGGGAAAGGAACAACAGAAAATCGAAGAAGCTCAAGCTACACTCGAGGCTTTCAAAGAAGAACTATTTGGACCAGAGTGATTCAGGATGAGTCACAGGTGAGTGTTGAGGGCATGTTGGCCCTTGACCAAGTTTTGGGAGATCCTTGGTCAATTTTGACCTATTTTGGGACTTCGACAGCCTGTCGAAGGTGGAGCGCAAGATGAAGCAGATATTGCAGGATCTTGGCCCTTTTTTGGGTCCATTTTGGTATTTGGGATTATGTAACAGGTATGGGATGTCAACCCATGTGTTTACCCATGTTTAGGTGTATTTTGAAAAGTATAAATAGATTTCTAGGCAATGTAAGGAGGGGAATCTATGTGATGCTAGGCTAATAAGCTAAGTGCTAGAGTAGGACTTGTGTGATCAAGATTGTAAAGTGTTATGTTCATATTGTGTGAGACTTGCAGAGCTAAGAGAAAGTCATTGTAAGAGGATGTGGAAGGCTGTGTGCTTAGATCTACTTAGGGAAGGAGGATCTATTGAGCTGCGCAAATCTCATGTCCTATGAAGAGTAAGGTTTTTGAGGATTTGTACATGTAACCTATTGAAGAGGCTATTAAGAAGAAGAAGAGTTTGTGGACGTAGCCCCAGGGTGGGGGTGAACCATGTATATGATGTGTTTCTATGATTTGTGTGATGTCTTGATATGTTGATGTCTTTACTTGCTAAGTGCTTTGATATAGATAGATAGATCTGTTTATTCTTTGTGCTAATGATGTATATGGATATTATACTTGACTTATATGAATGTTCTTAGTGCTTAAACCTGCTATTCCATCATGCTAAGTGCTACTAGAGGGCATATCTGGTTGACCACTACTTTGTACTGTGATTAGGTCTTACTGCGTTGTAACTAAGAAATGGATATTGATGAACTTTCGCTACTAAGTGCTCTATTAAGTGTTAGAATCACATATCTCTACAATTTAGAAAAAAAAATTATTTTCAATGGTATACATAATTTAGAAGCACATAATCTATAATTTATGTATAATTATCTATACAATTTAGAAAAAAATTCAATCTTCTCACTTCATAGTCACCATGATATCGAATTCTACTTCCCAATTTAGGTTTTAACCCTACTACTTACAGATCGACTCTATTGTTCATATCTTTCATGGTTCTGAAGGTAAATTAACTTGAATATTTTTCTCATAAATCTGGGAATTTCACTCGAGTTTCATAATTTTTACCCAAATTCGTCATAGAACAAAATATGTAAAAATAAATTTTACCACATTTTCATTGGTTCTTAGCTCATACAAGTCCAGTGTTGAATGAAAATATCTAATACCAATCTATAATGTCCCCCAACTTAATTGAGGAACATTACTAGAAGAATGCACATAAGAATAAAAAATTCCTGCTAAATAAATTCCATTAGCTTATCAACTACTTAGTCATACATACTTAACCATTATCTAAATGCATCTAGACCATTCTAACATAACACATGAATGCAACTAACAACTCATTACAACAAGATATAAATCAGTCTCATACACATAGTTCATGCACAACAATTAAAACT
This sequence comes from Picea sitchensis, assembly GCA_010110895.2. Taxonomy (NCBI): domain Eukaryota; kingdom Viridiplantae; phylum Streptophyta; class Pinopsida; order Pinales; family Pinaceae; genus Picea; species Picea sitchensis. The sequence continues at coordinate 30,618 of SNQJ01S0050098.1, read as the reverse complement.
CATAAGAAAAGGAACAAAACGAATAAAACACTTATCTTTTTAAAATAGTTGTCCAACCAGATGCTTGGGACATATGTTCCACCCAATTATAGAATTTTTTCTCCAAATATTAATAGAAGGTCACCCTCAAGCTGACGATAGGAATACCCAAAAGAGGGTGGTCTCTCATGTCCACTCATAGCTCAAAAAATCCCACAACCTACTAGCATTCTCCTACAACTATCTCAATTTTCCACTATCCCTCTTCCTCTCGATTTTCCCAATCCAAAGAGTGTAACCCTTCAATCCTCTCAATCCATTGGGAATACAATTCTTTTATTAGGGTCTCTTTGGCAGAAGTAACCAATAATGTCACTCTTGGAAAACTCAAGGGATCTCATTGTTAGGAAAACTACCAAGAAAACAACAACAATCACTTTTTGATATAGCGCAACTCACGAATGAGTTCACTCTTCAGGCCTAGAAACCTATCTCTTATTTTCTCTACTCCAAATATGATCCAAAATTCTCTCTCCATTATTTCTACATATCTCATTCTCTTCTTCCTTATTCTCTACTTGTTGTTCATGCAAAAATATGATTGTTTAAAACTGCTCTCCCTACCCATACACATTTTCTTCTTTTTTCTTGTTTTCTTGACTTAAACTCTTCCCTAATATGATTATACTTCATCCCCATGCTCCCAATAACTATGGGATGTGATTCCTCACACCCACCCTCTTACATGCATTCAATCATTGGCTTTGGGAACACTCAACATCAAAATAGAAGGTTCACTCAAAACATTAAAATTAGAAAAAAATATTTAGGAATTAAACTTATGAATAAAACACCCATTTTCTAGACACATCCTCTCATGTGGATCAATCAACCACCATCTCTATCCACGTTCCCTTAGCATCTGACACCACATTTTATTTATTAAAATTCAGAAATACAATTCACATATATATTGCTTGGCCACAACCATACATTATGTCCACATTAAGCATTAATTAAACTAGGGATTATAGTGGGGAGATTACAAGTAGGGACACTCAAGGAGAGAGTGTTATGTCAAATATTATTAATATGATTATCAAAGACCACAAATGAAGATTTATAAGGTCTATTGGACATGTAATTCCAACATCAACCATAAAGGATAAATGATCCAAGAAGCTTATGTCTTGATGAATAAGGAGAGAATGCTCTTAGGTATTTGATATGAATATTCTATGTTACGAGACAATATTTGGAAAAGGTATGGAATACACCTACATAAAGAAAAGATTTATGAGGATCATGACCAGTGCAATTAGTTATTATGTACATCCAAGCAACCATGACAAGAATAAGAGGCACATAGCAAGCTAGCATGTGAAGAATGACATTAATATGCATAATAAGGTAAGGTAAGTCTCTTTAACTTCTAATATATAGACAACAAGCTATGTAATGATAGTTGAGAAGCATGTTGCAAAAAACTCATGAGGTGATGTGATGCTCATGGGATGGGTGATTGATTTGTATGGGTAAGTGTAGGAATCCTTGGAAAATATTTGCAAGCCATGAACTAAAAAACTTATGTTTAAAAGTATTTAGAGAACTAATTAATCCACTTTTTCTATTAAAGCACACATTGGAAGAAGTGTACAAGTGTAGGGAATTCAATGCATGGAATAATGGAATTTCACTCATTTTAAAAGTGTCAATGGAGAAATAGAACATTCCATTGAGAGAATATTGGTCTTGGGTGGACATAATAGGACTTCAAAAAGGATTACTCAATGAAGTAAAGATGATTTTGAAATTTGAAAAAAGAGATGGACAACAAGAGATAATGGCATAGGATGTCATAATGAGAATGTTAAGTTGTATGGGAGAGATTGCAACACTAAATGAACATGATTAATAAAGAGTGAAATTATAAATTATTGAGTGCATTCCAATGGTGTTGAATGCATTTCCAAGTATACAAATAATGAAAAATCATTGAGTAACATCAGAAGTGTAGTGATTCTAGAATGGAAAATTTAAGAAGGCATACGAGAAATAAATCATCTCTATGCTAGACAATGTTTGCAAGAAAGATGGAACCTGAAAATGAAGGAAAATTAATTGTAAAGTTGGATGGCCCATTGAAGTTATAGTTGGGTGAAGCATAAAGTAGACTTTAGAGTAGTTTATATCAAGTTGGAATAACATAAGTTTAATACCAATAGGATATATTAGTTGGAAATGTAAAAAGGTCATGTTGGATTTGGCTGGAAGCTATTCCGATAAGGGAGCAACAATGCACAAATGAATAGGGTGAAGGCACAGAAATCTAGAAGAACCTAGTGATATTTAAGGACAACGACATATAGCACAAGGAACTAGAAAATTATACAAGAATATACAAGATGTTGATGATATTTTCATAGCATAAAATGAGGAACATGGGAATCAAGACAAACACATTAATAAGAAGGATTTCCCTAACTCATCTTTTTTTTTTTTTAATACATTTTTCTAATGATAAAAGATCTTATATACGTAGTAGTTGTAAAAATAAGAATGCTATAAATGAAAGAGATAGAGAAATGGGATGAATATGAATTAGAGGGAATCCATATAACACATTGATAGATTCAAAGTAGTATGTTGTTGCATATGCAATAAATATGTTATAGTGGTTTAATATGGCTAACGATGGTTATATAACTCGTAAAATGGTAAATAACATGGATAAAGATGTTGATGACACTGTTGCATATGATAGCTATCCATATGAATAAAATGTGGGGATGATAAAATGTTGAACAAGAGGTTGGAAAAAGGATCTTGTGAGCTTATATAAGACAACTAGCATAAAATGGATTGATTCCAACCATGTAGGTATGAAATTAATGTTCTTATATTCCATAGATATTGAAGGGAAATGAGATAAGATTTCCCTTGGTCAAAATTTGGTAGTTAATTGATATGATTATGTAGTTTCAATGCATTATGGGAATTACATTCCATTTGATGTGGTAAAGGAAGAAATCCTTGGATACATAAATGTTATTTAATGATTGAATTCAATCATATGAAATTTAATCGCATGTCTTGTTATATTGGTTATAAGTTCATAACCAAGGTAGATTAGGAGATATACTCCTATTATAGAATGGATGCCATCATAGATAATCATTTGTGATGCCATAATGTGATTGGATATGGAAATACTATAGCAGTACATGAGTATGCAATGATCTTCCTACATATAATCGTTGTTTTGGATTGCAACCTCTTTGCCAACACTGAAGAACACTAAAGGATTGTATTCAGTGTATTGTGTTTGGGTTGAAGAGGAAGGTATTTGAATGGTCAAACAAGTAATAAGTAAGTGTTTGGATAATGTGTCAAGGCATTGGCTAAACCTTCCAACTCACTATGGTAGAATGCATTGATATTTTGAAATCAATGTAAGGATGCGTCGAGTAGGTATGGAAGAGTAAATTATAAAGAGCTAGTGGTGAATATATATATATATATATATATATATATATATATATATATACTTAAATGCATTATTGAATGAATTTGTTTAAATGCATGATTATGTTATGTTTCAATTAAGTTAATATGTAACAATTGAAATGATGTAATTATTGCTAACTCATGAAGTTGAGAGAATTTCAGGAGTTGTTAGATATTGCAACAAAAGAGTTGAATGCTAAAGTAGTCACATGAGTATGGACTACAAGAAAAATCTATCAAGAAAATAGAGTATGAAAAGTAATGAATATTGATTGCTACCACATGGTAGATAATGGTTGTGGAGGCTGGAAAGCTTGGATACAAGGCCACTAGAACCCTATGATTTTCATAACTTATTGGCTACAAACTATTATTCAATGCTTGTTAGTAAGTTGGCTTTCTCCTTGCATGTGAAACCCTAAGAAAATGATGGATAGCCCAAGGGAATATGTAGCAGTGAAGGGGATGCCCGAGCCTAGAGGGTGAGTATAGAAAGGAAGAGGAAACTTAAGAATGCATGTGGTTGGATACTCAAAGGTGTTTTAGAGGTTGGATTCTTACCCATTGCATACTTGTGAAGAACATAAACAACCATACAAATAAATATCAAATTATGATTGGAAATTTATTTTCAAATACACGATTACATTTTTGGAGTTGAGAACTCATGTGGATACGATAATTGTTGCATGATAATGGATATAAGTACATGTATGTTTTATTGATTGTTATTTTAGGAACAATTGAAGAAAAAAGTCATGAATTGAGTACCTAGAAAGAAGAACACGAAGATATGGTGTATTTTAAAGGAAGAATGAATACAATAATAGCAACAAATAGAAAGAAAGGGAGCTTAGGAATAAAGAAATAGGACACATAATGTCCCAAGGGCTTGTTGCAACTTGGAAGAAGTTAAGTGGTAGATGGAAGATGTGATGCAGGAAGCATATTGTTAGCGATACTTCTTGTATAGGGGGGTAGAATGCATAAGAAGGGTTAAAAACCCATTTGTCCTAAGTTTCGGGCGATAATGCGCCCATGGTAAGCAACGAGCAAATCCGAACGGTCCAGATTCGCGCGCCTGGATCAACGGCGTGCATTGGATTCCGGACCCCCCTTGCCTTTCGAACTTTAAGCAGGGGGGGGGGGTCCGGAATCAGGAGCGCACCTCTCCGACGGCCCAGATCAGCACGCTCGGATCAACGGCGATAGAGACCATTCCAGACCCCCCCCCCGCCTTTCTACCTTTAAGCGGGGGGGGGTCCGGAATCATAGATGCAGTTTTCGACAGCCATGATCGAGGAGCCCAGATCAACGGCTCAGGCATGGCCCTGACCTTCTCAGCTGACCTGTATTTAACCCGCATGGGCCCGCCTCCCACCATGTCATCTTTCTGCCCGCCTTTCCCTTGCTGCCATGTGTCACCGTTCGCCTCCCCTCCTCGGTCCACATGGTTCCCTCTCCTCTCATCATCCACTCACCATTGGCCACGTGTCCCGTTCTTTTCCACATCAGCCGCTCACCCTAAGGCGAGTTCATTTCTCCCATTTTCCTCCACCTGTTGTCTTCCGCCATGAATCATCCTCCGTCATCCTTCTCTCGTCCCGTCACTCTTTCCACATCCTTACAACCCAGCACCACCATTCCACCACCATTATTGTCGTGTGCCCATCTTCTGCACTGGCCCCCAGGCCTGTCCCTCAAGCTATTCAGTTATTCCAGGTGGCAGTGCGAGAATTCATCCAGATCCCAAAGTGCTGAGTTGGCTGGGCCGTTCTCAATCCAAAGAAGCAGTTATTGAAGCGGTTGGTGGTGGTTAGACATCGTCTCCGCCATAATGGGGACTTCCTACAATGAATTAAAGGCACGTCGATTCGCCGATGTAACTGTCAGAAGATCTATCGCGTCTGCCACAAGTTGCATGATTAGTCAAAGACTGCGGCTGCAGAGTGTCAGAAGCCATGCAGACGCAAAGCTTTCAATGCAGTTTCTTGGTTCTGCTACTGTTGTTGTTTTGAGTATATGTAGGCATTTTTTCCATTTTGGTATCTATCGATGGTAGAGATAAGCTCCCGACTGTAAAGTTTCAACGACATTTTGGTTTCCTGGTTATGCCTCTGTGTTTGAGACTTCCTGGTTTATAACAAATAGTTCTTCTTTTTACATCTTTGTTTCATCTCATGCCAGAGTGTTCACAGACGAATGATTCGCATGGATTGCTGCATTTGTGTTATGATAAAGGATTTGTCGTGGCATTTATGTACTCTCTGGTTCTCTGTGTTTGAATGTAAAAGGGTTTTGCGTTTGAATACATTCTTCTCCAGTCTGTGATGAACCTGATGTTTATTATAGACCTTTGCACCCTTCTTGCATAAGTCTTCCACCTGCTCACCCTTTACTACGACTCACTGTTTAGAGTTTATCAAGACCTCACTCGTTCATGCATGCCTGGTCTGGTTTCTGAGTTGACACAACGCTGTTTTGAGTTTTCCTCCATTTGATCACCCTTTAAACAAATCGTGACATTAAACTGATGGGCGTCGGGCTCTTCTCCTGCTAGCAATCCAGGAGTGACTTCCGATAGCCAACATTTTTGGCGCCGTTGCCGGGGACGAAGTTGAAGATTTTCCCTGGGCAGAATGAAAACGACTAACTGATACTGAAGGTGCATCAGATATCAGAACTTGAAGATTGCTACTGTGCACCTGGCGACTCCACTGTGATGACTCCGCTGGGGAGAATCCGTTCTATCAACTGTGGCTTCGAGAGGCAGACACACGAGGTATAATCCACACTTGCCTTTGGCCACACCAGAAGCAGACTTTGAAGCGGTGCGCAGAAAGGGAAAGAGCACTGCAAAAGAAGCCTCCATTGCTGAAAAAGGTAATACGCCATCCCCTTCTGTGAAAACTCCATTTTCTTATTCTCAGCCTCCTAGTCATACTTCCTCTGAAGTTTCCCATTTTCTGAACTTTGGGAGTGTTCCTGCTGAGTTTTCCCCTCCTGGTCTAGTATCAGAGGGAGAGATCCTTGTCACTCCCCCCTCAGGAGGTTTCACTCCTCCTCCTTTGATTACTACTGTTGCACAGAGAGAAACACCTGCATACTCAGGTCCCTTAGACTTCTCTCTGTTTTCCCCGTCGTCTCCTGTGAGGAACTCTCTTCCCTCCTCACCTATTCACACTCAATCTCCTCTGAGTTCTCCTCTACTCAACATCCCTATGGCTGGTGTTAATCCCCCTACGAACATAATGGATGCCATAGTCGCTGCCAGATATGCTCCTTTGATTCTTCCTCAGCCTCTGAGCCCTCTCCCTGCTGGAGACTATTTGAAATACATGCCCAAGTTCAGTGGTGAAGGAGATGTGACTGCTGAAGAGCACCTGGCTTCCTTTTACAGCTATGCAGACAACCTAAATATTGAGAATGAAGATGTCTGGATGAGAGTCTTCGTCCAGAGCCTCAATGGTGAGGTTAGAAAGTGGTTCAGGGGACTGGCCCCAGGATCCATAGCTGGGATTGAGGCTCTGGATAATGTCTTCCTGAGACAGTGGGGGGATAGAAAAGACTACATATATTATATGACTGAGTTTGGATCCCTGAAGAAGCAGGAAGGGGAGTCAGTCTCTGACTTCTCCAAAAGATTCAATAGGATGTATAACAAGATTCCTGCAGAGATAAAGCCTTCCAAAGCCTCTGCTCAAATTTCATATGCTGGCGCATTTAACCCCGATTTATGTCTCGTATTAAGAGAAAGGAGAGCCACCTCTTTAGCTCAAATGAAAGATGCAGCTATAGAAGTGGAATCCAACATGTTAGCAGCAGACAGACTGAGGAACAAGGCCGACACAGATAGAAGAAAAGGAAAATCAGAAGCCTCGACTTCTGATCCCAACACCTCGGGCCCATCATTGTCCCACCCTCAAGTAAGTGAGTTGGCCCAAGTAATGAACTTTCTTAAAGAAGAGGTGGAGAGATTGAAGGTGGAAAGAAGGCAGATGTATAAGGGCCCCCAGAACACCGAAAATAGAGGAGGATTCAGAAGAGCAAGTAATTTCACTCCTCCAGCTATGCACAAAGAGAAGGAAAGAGACAGAGATGACCAAAGAATTTAGGCTCCCTTCCAGAACAATTTTGTAGCCAATGAAGAAGAAGGAGAAACATATGAGCCTGAGTCTAAAATTCACAGTGTAGAGGTCACTCCTCCTTTCCCCCATCTGACCAAATCAGCATATGAAGAGTCTCTCATGGATGGTCAGTTGAACGAATTGAGAAAGGGAGACAAAGCCAGCGGTGCTCGAGGCAGGTACAACTTGAGGTATGACAAAAGAGCAGCAGCACCTGATGTGCCTGAGTCGTCCACTAGAGCAGAGAAGCCTGCCGATGAGGTAGCAGACAGCCACAGAGGTAAGAAGGCCCAACCTCTCTCCCCTATCATTCAAAATCATACTCCTGAAGCTATAGAAATCACAAAGCCCACATCTTCCTTTAATTTCGAGCATGAAATTCAGAAGATCAGAATCCCTGTGCCCCTCACTGAGTTAATCAAACATGGGGAGTTCAAAAAACGCTTCTCCGACCTGTTGAAATCCGAAGCCTCTGGCCCTTCCACAGACTGCATAAACCTCCAAGATGAAAGGCCTGCAGTGGTCCTAGGTCCCATGGTAGA
>SNQJ01S0050098.1:2272-17649 GCA_010110895.2 Picea sitchensis | reverse complement strand
GGTGGTTAGACATCGTCTCCGCCATAATGGGGACACCCTACAATGAATTAAAGGCACATTGATTCGCCGATGTAACTGTCAAAAGATCTATCGCGTCTGCCACAAGTTGCACGATTAGTCAAAGACTGCGGCTGCAGAGTGTCAGAAGCCATGCAGACGCAAATCTTTCAATGCAGTTTCTTGGTTCCGTTGCTGTTGTTGTTTTGAGTATATGTAGGCATTTTTGCCATTTTGGTATCTATCGATGGTAGAGCTAAGCTCTCGACTGTAAAGTTTCAGCGACATTCTGGTTTCCTGGTTATGCCTCTGTGTTTGAGACTTCCTGGTTTATAACAAACAATTCTTCTTTTTACATCTTTGTTTCATCTCATGCCGGAGTGTTCACAGTCGAATGATTCGCGTGGATTGCTGCATTTGTGTTATGATAAAGGATTTGTCGTGGAATTTATGTACTCTCTGGTTCTCTGTGTTTAAATGTAAAAGGGTTTTGCGTTTGAATACATTCTTCTCCAGTCTGTGATGAACCTGATGTTTATTATAGACCTTTGCACCCTTCTTTCATAAGTCTTCCACCTGCTCACCCTTTACTACGACTCACTGTTTGGAGTTTATCAAGACCTCACTCGTTCATGCATGCATGGTCTGGTTTCTAAGTTGACACAACGCTGTTTTGAGTTTTCCTCCATTTGATCACCCTTTAAACAAATCGTGACATTAAACTGATGGGCGTCGGGCTCTGCTCCTGCTAGCAATCCAGGAGTGACTTCCGATAGCCAACACATACTGATAGTTATTTTGAAAATTTGGATATTGTGCTATTGTAGTTGGAGTTCCTAGAGCCACAACTTTGAGACTTCCTAGCCATCATGAGATGAAGCCTTGGAAGGGAAGTGGGAAAAACTAAGCGACTGTGGAGAAGAGAAGGTGGTACACTTCACTGGTTTATGTAGGTTAAGGAAAATGAAATATTGTTAGTTGGAATTTGTACACGAGTCATTAAATTGCGAAAGTATTGAGTGTTTTCATGTAAAATTTTATATGTATACATGTACACCATTATGGTGATGTGCACTGAGAACAATGCAAAAACAAGGGGGAGGAGATTGTAAGAACCTAGTTTTTATCTTTGAATTAGAAATGTAGAATTGTGTATATGATGAATTGTCAAGGGCCAAGTGAAATAATATGAAAACATTGTACATTGAATATAACAAAAATGACATAGATGACGGGTTGTAGAAGGACAAGGACAAAGTCATGGGGGGCTATGATTCCACAACATAGGGGGGCTAAAGGGGGGTTTGAGAGGATTCTAGATGCCTAGAATCCTATGACACCTCCATAAATCATTTTTTCATGTATCATATAATTCTTCTTTAACTTATCAAAACCAGTCATTGAATGCATGAAAGAGGTTGGTGGGAAAGTCATCTCACCTAGTTAAGAAAGAATGTGATTAGTACACTCATGATATAAATTGCATCACTAAATGCATGTAAGAGGTTGGGTGAAAGAGTGATCTCACCTAGTTATGACAATATGGGTTGAGTAAAATCATTTTGTGGAATTGTGAGAGTGAAACATGCATGGTAGAAAAAGGAAAGGAAATTCGAGTAGAAGGGGAAACTTAGTTTTGGGACAACATGACGAGAGGAAAAACAATGTTTTGGAGTTGGAAAGAAGCAACAACCATACGGTGTGTGAAAACAACTAGCTTGAGATTGGATTTACATTTAGAACTAGGATTTAATTCCTATGAGGAGTTCTCATGGAAAAATTACCCAATAGCATGTGTAAATATTTCTGTGAACACCCTTGTTACAACTCGATTTCCTAGAGCCCACAACTAAGAGATTCTTGGTCAGTCTCTTCTGGATCCCTAGAGGGGATGAGGATTTTATAAGGGACTACAATTCACAGAAGGAAATCATATCCTTTGGGATGTGGAGACTAATGAGGAAGAGAGATGGGAAGTTTGAGTTGTTGTAGGAGTCACATCACTGTGAATTTACTATGTATTGGGTTGTTTAAGTGGATAATATTAAACCATAGGAGAATATCCATCCTTGTAGACTCATAGCCTCACCTTAGGAGTGGTCTTTTGTAGAGAGAATTGGTGCAATAGTACCTATGGTTGGGTGGAACATCCAACGTTTGTAGCCAGTTGTGTAAATCATTCATAAGATAAATGTTCCAGTCATTATGTTTATTTACAATTTTAATATTGTGTTTAACTGCTATGTTTTATTCATTGTTTGTATATTTGAATGATTTCATGATTAGTTGCATGAGCATATTTATCATGCTACATGTATCATTTTAAATGGTATCATAATGATGTTATGTTGATTTGGTTTAGTAATGTGGCCCAAAAATAGGAGTTGGGTACGTTACAATACTTGGGAGATTTGTTGGAGTTAATGAATCACGCTTGTGGATTGTCACATAATTAACATGGAAATAGTAGGGAACAAGTATACCCTATATTAATCATTGAGCACGCCACAATTAATCGAATCATATTGCATTAATAACAATATTCGTTATGAGCCAAATTACTAGCATGCTTCACATATGATTAAACTAGAGAAAATTTGTTAGCAAATTTGTTAGTTAGAGATTTAGGTTGTTTATGAAGGATATAATAAAGGGGATGAATGGTTAGGATGCGCCATTTTTAATTTGGATTTGATATCAATAAAGGTTATTGATTTCCATTTCAGTTAATAGAGAAACAATTGGGAAAATGTTTTCATGATACTACTACATTTTGAAAAACAAATTCCCCGGTATTATAAACACTACTCAAATTATTACTCTAAGTCAAATTTACCCTCTAACCTATGCATAGGTTCCCTAGTTAGTTGGATTTAGTCCCACTACATAAAATCATCTTCAAGTCTTGTAAAATAACCAATAAATATGTTAGAATATTCATGTGGCATATATAATTTCCTATTCTAACATTGAATCAATCAAATACAATTATTTGATACATATGTTAGTGCAAGGGTCACAATGATGTTAAATCTATACATATGTCAAATAAATGCGCCATCGGATTGAATTGACCAATGTCGAGCTTTTCGATAACTCCATCCCTTGTATATGTATCGAGACATCGAGATTACTAATGTAGGTTATTGGTACTACATGGCAGGGTTGTTGATATATGGGGATCAACATACATGTTGATAAGTAGAATTGAATGTTTCAATAGGTCCGTTGAATCATTTTAGTATATATTTTGGATAATATCGAGATATAGTTGAATTATTTTAGTATGTATTTTGGATAATATCCAGATATATTGATGATGTATATATTCCTTGTGGAAGCATTCAATGTTGTGTAGCAGGCAATTTATTACTCATAGTTGATATATGAGGTGAGATACATCCTTCTTTAGAGTAGGAAGACTGAAGATATGATCAGTGTAAGTGGAAGTAGCATTTGTTGTGGGCAGTGACTCTGGCTTAGGCTCAGAATTTTAAGGAATTTTAAGGGTTGAAAGTTTACATCTCATCTACTTGTAAAATGAAAATTTGGATTAAGGTTTTTGATTTCTTTCCTTTTTTTTTATGTAAATTTATAGATGTGATTTTTTTTAATATTATTATATATGAATTTTATCATTATAGTGGTCATACAATCTATCAGAATTCACTAACAGTAATAGTACAGAATGCATTATAGTCTGGAAGAGTTACCTGTACTAGTTACTAAATGGTTATACAATCCATCACGATTCAGTCACCATACAAAATGCATTATAGTATGGAAGAGTTACTTGTACTAGGATTCAATAGCCATACAAAATGCATTATATTATCGAAGAGTTACCTGTACTTGTTATTATACCTGCCGATAGGCATGGTATATAGATTTGAGTTAGGCTTGACTTTCTATTAGTTCATGGTTGACCAAAAAATATAGACCCCTTTATTTAAAGTTTTAAAAAATAATGATTTATTTTAAATTTTAAATCTCATTTATCTGAGATTTTATTGGCTAAAGACTTTGAAGTCTTATTGCTTCCTTCACTCCCCCCAATGTTATTGTAATAAATATTTCAACGATCTAGCCATTTAAAGGCATGCTCCTTCTCTCCCTATCTCTTTAAACAATACTTTCATTATTATATTCGGCAGGTATATGCTACATAGTAGCCTTGTTATTATAGTATAGAAGAGTTACATGTACTAGTTATTATTAATCCCTACCGTAGGCATAGAGGGACTATAGCAATCGATAATTCGTTGACCTAGTATTAATTTGTCCTTTGNGAGTTACATGTACTAGTTATTATTAATCCCTGTCGTAGGCATAGAGGGACTATAGCAATCGATAATTCGTTGACCTAGTATTAATTTGTCCTTTGACCACAAATATTTCCATAATATCTAATGTTGGAACTAGGGAACAAAAAGCATTGATTTTTGTATAATAAAAAGTACCATATATGTCATGATCTAATTGGATAACCGATTGGAGGTCTTATTGTCGGCTTCGTTATTCCCAATGTTTTATATATGAGCATATCCAAACTTTTTGATAGTATACCATCTTTTTGAATCATATATTTTTTTATGCATTTCTTGAAGCTGAATTAATGCTAGCATTAGTTCGAATTTTTTTCTTAGCATTTTGTGCTAGCTAAATTTATCTCAATGTTTGATATGCTAGCATATCCAAAGTTTGTCTATTTTTTTTTATTATTAAGTACTTAACATACATAAATCCTACCACAAGCATTCTTTCTTAAATGTTTACACAGCGCGAGGCACTTGGATGGTTCTGAAAGCCTTAAATGTTTACCTACATGCCTCATAGCCTTAAATGTTTACTTAACAGGTATATCAAAGAAAAGACTGGACATGAAAAATAAAAATAAATTTGAATAATTAATTGAATAAAATTTAACAAAACATTATCACATATTAATAATGAATACTGTATTTAATATTCATATTACACGATAGATATCATAAATTTAATTTATAGTTTATAAATGAGAGTAAATGGGTGGGTTGCAAGTTGTAATTTAATTTATAGTACATCAATGAAGGTTAGAGGGTTCACATTTTTCATGTCTAGTCTGTTCCGTGATATACATTTTTCACCCAACACTTCCCTCTTATACATTTTGCACCCAACAATTTCGTCATATACATGAGACTTAGTAATTTATAGAATATTATAACATTATATAGCATTATATAAAATTACTATAAATCTTGGTAAAATTACAAATCTTGGTACAATGTTATAATATTCTATAAATTACTCAGTCTCATGTATATGACGGAATTATTGGGTGCAAAATGTATATAACGGAAGTGTTGGGTGAAAAAAGTATCTGGACATGTAAAATGAATCATGTGAACCCCCGACTTCGTCAACACGCGACTCCGTTATTGTTGGGTACAAAATGTTTATGCGGAAGTGTTGGGTGCAAAAAGTATATCACGCCACTCTGTAATTGTTGGGTACAAAATGTATATGCAGAAGTGTTGGGTGCAAAAAGTATATCACAGAAAAAGATGGACATAAAAATGAAAAATTAAAATAAATTTCACCTTTATTATCATAAACAAAATAAAAATTCCAAATTTACATTTAAAAACGTTAAAAATAATATTGAATAAAATTTAAATAATTGTTTATACTATTCATTAAGTAAAAAATGTTATAGCATTATATAAATTACTATAAATATTGGTATGTGCAAAATGTATATGACGGAAGTGTTGGATGCAAAATGTATATCAAGGAACATTCTGGACATTAAAAATGAAAAATGTGAACCCCCACAACTCTGCCAACGCAGCTTTATGTAATTGGTGGATGCAAAATGTATATGATGAAAGTTTTGGGTGCAAAAAGTATATCACAGAATGAAAATTAAAAATAAATTTCAACTCTATTATTATAAACAAAATCAAAATTTTAAAATTCCAAATTTACATTTAAAAACTTTAAAAATAATATTGAATAAAATTTAAATATTTGTTTATACTATTCATTAAGTAAAAAGTGTTATACCATTATATAAATTACTATAAATCTTGATATAATGTTATAATATTCTATAAATTATTCAGTGTCATGTATATGACAAAACTGTTGGGTGCAAAATGTATATTGGTGCAAAATGTATATCACGGAACAAGTTGGACATGAAAAATGAAAAATGTGAACCCGCGACTCTGCCAACCTGACTCTGTAACTGTTGGATGCAAAATGTGTATGGCGGAAGTGTTCGGTGCAAAAAATATATCACGCAACAAAATGGACATGAAAAATGAAAAATGAAAAATGAAAATAAATTTCACCTTTATTATCATAAACAAAATCAAAATTAGAAATTTACATTTAAAAACATTAAAAATAATATTGAATAAAATTTAAATAAATGTTTATACTATTCATTAAGTAAAAGTGTTATAGCATTATATAAATTACTATAAATCTTGGTACAATGTTATGATATTCTTTAAATTACTCAGTCTCATGTATATGACGGAATTGTTGGGTGCAAAATGTATATCAGGGAACAAGCTGGACATGAAAAATGAAAAATGTGAACCTGTGACTCCATAAATGTTGGGTGCAAAATGTATATGGCCGAAGTCTTGGGTGCAAAAAGTATATCACGAAAAGATGGACATGAAAAATGAAAAGTGAAAATAAATTTCACCTTTATTATCATAAACAAAATCAAAATTCCAAAATTTGAAATTTACTTTTAAAAATGTTAAAAATAATATTGAATAAAATTTAAATAATTGTTTATATCATTTATTAAGTAAAAAATGTTATAGCATTATATAAATTACTATAAATCTTGGTACAATGTTATGATATTCTATAAATTACTCAGTTTCATGTATATGAGAGAATTGTTGGGTGCAAAATGTATATGACCGAAGTGTTGGGTGCAAAATGTATATCATGGAACATGTTGGACACGATAAATGAAACATGTGAACCCAACCCACGACTTAGTAATTGTTGGGTGCAAAATGTACATGATGAAAGTTTTGGGTGCAAAAAGTATATCACGGAAAAAACTAGACATGAAAAATGAAAAATTAAAATAAATTTCACGTTTATTATAATAAACAAAATCAAAATTCTAAAGTTCCAAATTTACATTTAAAAACTCTAAAAATAATATTGAATAAAATTTAAATAATTCTGCCCCTGGGGGCAGCTCAATTGGCAAGTGCTGTGAAAATGAAGTTCCATGAGGTTTGAGTTCAACTCCCCCCGACTTACAATGTGTGTCACGTAAGGGGCATCGTGGGAACACCTGGAGGTTATAGTGGTAGCGGTTGGATAACACGGCCACGTGTAACGTGAGCACGTGCCCAACTAGTTGTTGATTCCGCAAGACATAAAAAAAAAAAAAAATTGTTTATACCATTCATTAAGTAAAAAGTGTTATAGCATTATATAAGTTACTATAAATCTTCGTACAATGTTATAATATTCTATAAATTACTCAATCTCATGTATATGACGAAATTGTTGGGTGCAAAATGTATATGACGGAAGCGTACAATGTTATAATATTCTATAAATTACTCAATCTCATGTATATGACGAAATTGTTGGGTGCAAAATGTATATGACGGAAGTGTTGAGTGCAATTGTTGGGTGCAAAATGTATATGACGGAAGTGTTGAGTGCAAAATGTATATCACAGAACAAGTTGGACATGAAAAATGAAAAATGTGAACCTGCTACTCCGCCAACCAACAACTCCGGAATTGTTGGCTGCAAAATGTATATGGCTGAAGTGTTGGGTGCAAAAAGTATATCACCCGCAACTCTGGAATTGTTGGCTGCAAAATGTATATGGCGGAAGTGTTGGGTGCAAAAAGTATATCACGGAGAAAGTTGGACATGAAAAATGAAAAATGAAAATAAATTTCAAAGAAATTCAAAATTCCAAAATTTCAAATTCAATAAAATTTAAATAATTGTTTATACTATTCATTAAGTAAAAAGTGTTATAGCATTATATAAATTACTATAAATCTTGGTACAATGTTATGATATTCTATAAATTACTCAATCTCATGTATATTATGGAATTGTTGGGTGAAAAATGTATATTACGAAAGTGTTGGTTGCAAAATGTATGAATCCGCCATCACACAACTCCTTATCGGTGCAAAATGTATATGATTGATGTATTGGGTGCAAAATGTATGAAAAATAAAAATAAAAAATAAATTTCAACTTTATTATCATAAACAAAATTAAAATTCAAAATTTACATTTAAAAACTTTAAAAATAATATGGAATAAAATTTAAATATTTGCTTATACTATTCATTAAGTAAAAAATATTATAGCATTATATAAATTACTATAAATCTTGATACAATGTTATATTATTCTATAAATTACAATGTTATAATATTCTATAAATTACTCAGTCTCATGTTTAGGACATAATTGTTGGGTGCAAAATGTATATGACGAAAGTGTTGGGTGCAAAATGTATATCACGGAACAAGTTGGACATGAAAAATGAAAAATATGAACCCGCGACTACGACAACCGTGACTCGTAATTGTTGGATGCAAAATGTATATGGAAAAAGTGTTGGGTGCAAAATGTATATCAAGGAACAAGGTGGACATGAAAAATGAGAAATAAAAATAAATTTCACCTTTATTATCATAAACAAAATCAAAATTCCAAATTTACATTTAAAAACGTTAAAAATACTATTGAATAAAATTTAAATAATTGTTTATACTATTCATTAAGTAAAAAGTGTTATAGAATTATATAAATTACTATAAATCTTGTTCGCATGTATATGATGGAACTATTGGGTTCAAAATGTATATGACAGTAGTGTTTGGTGCAAAATGTATATCACGGAACAAGCTGGACATGAAAAATGAAAAATGTGAACCCTCAAATATATATCACGGAACAAGTTGGACATGAAAAATGAAAAATAAAAATAAATTTCACCTCTATTATCATAAACAAAATCAAAATTCGAAAATTCCAAATTTACATTTAAAAAAGTTAAAAATAATATTGAATAAAATTTAAATACTTGTTTATACTATTTATTAAGTAAAAAGTGTTATAGCATTATATAAATTATTACAAATCTTGGTACAATGTTATAATATTCTATAAATTACTCAATTTCATGTATATGAAAGTCTCATGTATATGACATAATTGTTGGGTGCACCAAATTTACATTTAAAAAAGTTAAAAATAATATTGAATAAAATTTAAATAATTGTTTATACTATTTATTAAGTAAAAAGTGTTATAGCATTATATAAATTATTATAAATCTTGGTACAATGTTATAATATTCTATAAATTATTCAATCTCATGTATATGACATAATTGTTGGGTGCAAAATGTATATGACGGAAGTGTTGGGTGCAAAATGTATATCACGGAACACACTAGACATGAAAAATGAAAAATGTGAACAGACACTTTGTAATTGTTGGACATGAAAAATGAAAAATAAAAATAAATAGCTTTATTATCATAAACAAAATAAAAATTCCAAAATTCCAAACTTACATTAAAAAACGTTAAAATAATATTGAATAAAATTTAAATATTTTTTTAGACTATTCATTAAGTAAAACATGTTATAGCATTATATAATTTACTATAAATCTTTGTACAATGTTATAATGTTCTATAAATTACTCAGTCTCATGTATATGACGGAAATGTTGGGTGCAAAATGTATATTACGGAACAAGTAGGACATGGAAAATGAAAAATGTGAACCCTCCGTAATTGTTGGGTGCAAAATGTATATGACGGAAGTGTTGGATGCAAAATGTATATCACGGAACAAGATGGACATGAAAAATGAGAAAAAAAAAATCACCTTTACTATCATAAACAAAATCAAAATTCCAAAATTCCAAATTTACATTTAAAAACGTTAAAAATAATACCGAACAAAATTTAAATAATTTTTATAGCATTATATAAATTACTATAGATCTTGGCACAATGTTATAATATTCTATAAATTACTCAGTCTCATGTATATGACGGAATTGTTGGGTCCAAAATGTATATGACGAAAGTGTGGGTGAAAAATGTATATCACAGAATAGGATGGACATGAAAAATGAAAAATAAAAACACATGACTCTGCCAACCCGCGACTCTGTAATTGTTGGGTTACATGGATTATGTATTAAATATTTCATGTACTGTCAAACTTAGATACTAAGAACCTTCTTTCAAATAAAACTAATCTAGGAATACTAAATTCTGCATGGATACCACATGTACTACAACTTGCAACCCACACATTTACCCCTGTTCCAACCTAGAAGGGACTACGATGCCATGCAACACTTGTTATAGTAGGGAACTGTTCCAACTTAGTAGGGACTACGCTTCCATGCAACACTTTTTATAGTAGGGAAGAGTTGGACTACGCTGCCATGCAACACTTTTTATAGTAGGGAAGATTTGGACTACGCTTCCATGCAACACTTGTTATAGTAGGGAAGAGTTGCCCGTACTTTTTATTATTATAGTATGGAAGAGTTACCTGTATTAGTTATTATTAGAGGATAATGTTAGGCATCCTTAATTCTGCCAAAGATATCCCAGTACTTCATTTATGATTTCATCCAAGATTTGACAGATCTTATTCACACATTCAACTTTGCCAAGATATTGTTGGTGGAAGGATCAGATTAACTGGCAAAGAATGCTTGTGAGGGAGAGAAGTTGAAGCTATAATTCCATGCTTGAGCACAACTTTGCCAGGAATGAAGAAATAGAACCTTGATAGGAAGCTTATATAGAAATCCAGAACCTATATGAGCTTCTCCAATAACCAAGTCATTGTACCGTGGTTTTTCCACTTCCCAAGGGACGTCTCATTTATGAGTCATGCTCAATCCATTGTATGATTGGGATCTCTTACGAAATCTATTGTTTATTGTCACGTGTGACATGAACATGAAATTGAGCTATGTTCATGCAAATATAGTGATCTCTCATATATGATTTGTGCTTGATCAGTTGCACACTTGGGATCTCTTACGAAATCTATTGCCACTTGTGACATGAACCTGAAATCTTTGTCAGACATAGTGAGAGAGAATGCATGAGGAGTATTTGTTTCCATATTTGTTCCTTAAGATCGTTCTCTGACTTGATATTTTATTCCATATTCTGTGCAGATTGTCTGCCTGCTACAAGAATTGGATCACCTGTATAAAAATTTATGATCAAACTTCGATGGTTTGATCATTTTTATCCCTGTCATATATGATGGGACAAATTTAAAACTAGCTGTAAAATACATTTTCGGATTCAGATGTTAAAAATGTTACGTTAAATTACAGGACTACTCCGAATCATGGATGATTATGATGTGACAAATTAAAAACTAGTTGTAAATGTAACGACCTCCTCGTTACGACAACCATTCTAGTGACAGGTGCAATTTTTTTTTGTTGTTGTTGTTTTTCAAAGTGTATGTGTGCGTGTGTACAAGGAAACAAAAACAGCCCATTCGACTCTGCGTCGCCACCCGACGACGAATACGAAGCAACCAGGATGAACCTAAGAAGATGACCAGGACGCACGACACGTAACCACAAGCATAAATGATGATCACACGACAAGTAAAACTGACTTCTAATTACGACTGACCTCCCGCCCGTCCTACCTTGCAATGGTTAGGACCTCCAAGACACATAAACAACGCTCAAGACCAGGTTCCCATTGATTTTAACCATTTAAGGTCTCAGGGCTGGCGACTGTTCTGAGGAACATGGAGGTGTCTACATCCCACCCGACACAACACACCAAGCAACTAACTGAATACAATCAAGTACAACGTAAATTATAAGAACAAAGACACCCCTTACGGATGGTGCGTGATAAGAGGACTCCGACAACAAAACCCAAGTTAAACATTATTTAAAGTAACAACAACCCTCAATTGCTAACTCCGAGTATTTTATTGTACTTCAATCCAGGACATTTCACCATATATGCTTATCGATAACCATACTTTACACTAGCATTGCACCACACAACACACCAAGCAACTAACCTAATGGCCAACTGGCATACAACGTGAATTATAAGAACAAAGACATTCCCCACGGATGGTATGGATAAGAGTACTCCGACAACAAAACCCAAGTTAAACATTATTTAAAGTAACAACAACCCTCAATTGCTAACTCAGAGTATTTTATTGTACTTCAACTTTTGACACATTTCACCATATATGTTTATCGATAACCATAATTATTACAATAACATTGCAAGAGGGATGACCATGTCATTACATTTTTTAATTACCATAACATTTCAATAAAAAACAATGATCATTCATTCCAACTGATATCCACTCTAACATTTCAATTTATTTATATGGCAAGAACAATACAATTACATATTCAACAATATATTATAATTACAAAATTATGAGCCATTTTCAAGGACATTCCTTAATGTTACACTGACAACATTATCTAAACCATACCTTTACACCTTGGTAACACAACTTAGGACATTATTAACAATCAAACCCTATCCTCACCGTTATATTCTAAAATACTCATCTAGTTAACAGACCTTGACTTTAAATATTATTTGATTATGGTAAACATCTAGAAAAAGACCAATTGGCAAAATGTTTACAATACTACAAGAGCCAATAAGAAGAATAAAGATTTTATTAACTAGATTGTTTTCCATGTATTATCATTGGGATCAGATCAAGTACTAGTAAATGAAATTGCCATTTGATGAAGTTGTTGTTTTAATACAAAGAAAGGAAGTGATTCATAATTAAACTGAGTTCAAGCTTTTTCAAGGTGAATTCAATTCAATATGGTGAAAAGATATTTTTATTTCTCATTGGTTTCAATGCTATAACACCTTTGAATACACATGTGGCATTCAGATGTAGTCTGATGACTGCATTCTATGAGTACACTTTTTAATTATTCATTACCACCCGTAATATTAAATGTTAACTACCACCTTCTATAACTAATTACAACTTTGAATTAAAGGAAATATGTCATTCTGTAATGACCATATTAACTTTGTAACCGTAGTTGCAACGAGAAATAATAACCATGTTACTACCATATTTAAGAACTTTAGCAATACTTATATAATGTAAATATTGCATTCTGTTATTTTAAATGAGAGGACAATCCTTACACTATTGTAACTACACAATACTAACATCATATTGTAACTAAAAGTAATAAGGTAGCATCATAATCAATGACCCCATATAAAATACAATGTTTGAGCATGACAATGGTTAAGGGCAATATCAATTAAGGATGACCTATAAAGATAAATATCAATCCTTTTATGAGTGACATGGTAACATCATAGTGGAATGACACACCTATTATAATATTCAAATGTTAAAACAGGGAAACGCTTAAGGGTAATTCAGGATGACATCAAAATTATAAACTACATCAATTTTAAGGAAGACAATGTAAATCAGGAACTTTACCACTCAATGTCACCACCGTGTCTCATTATAGTAGTACAAATATATCTAATATATGGGATATCAATGTAAACGGGAAATATAATAAGTACAAGCTAATCCAACTGTGATAAAAGTAAGTAGGTAAATCGTAGATTAACCATTGGGCTCAAGCTGCCTGGACCGTATAGGATTTTTGTAAATTTTTATAAATAGGGATATCTCTATATTCCAACCAAGAATGGAAATTGTAGCTGGAACCAACTGGTGGATGGAGGCATTTTAATACTCTCAGGAAAACCTAAACTAGATTGGGAACAAAACGCAGATCATTCAAATGTGCAGATTACTAACCATTAAACATAGCCCATTTCACACAGTCCATGCAAACACAGCCAATAAAGATAGACAGAGGTATGCCATTAACCACAGACCACTTAAAACACCCATTCAAATACTTTCCACGGTATGAAATAAACACCCAATCAAATTTTTCCCACTGTACATAACAAATCGCCCAGTAACATCATTGCCATTGTGTGTAAATAAAAACGCAGACCATTAAAACCTCTGAAACGCAGATTTAAGGAACGCCCAAAGTATGAGTTAATAATGCAGATCTTTAAACACTAACACACCAATTTAAAAACGCCCAATGCATCAGTCACACACAATCATTAAACATCTAACACACAGGTTTAAAAAAAACTCCCAATACATCGGTAGAACGCCCAACAAACAGTTGCAAAAACGCCCCATATCAGTTGTAAACAAAACGCCCAAGATAACTATGCACAACACCCAACCTACAGTTGCCAAATCGCCCAGTAACAGTGCAAAACGCCCACTGTACAGGATCAACGACCACTGTAAAATTTGCTCACTGTGTATAATGAAATCATCCCCCGTATTTAAATAAAGACCAAGGTAAAATCTCTTATAGTGTGCAATAAAAATGCCCAACACCTGAATTGCCCATGGTGTAAGATGAATACGCCCAACATAATTTTAAAAACGTCCAAAATCATTTAAGAACGCGGATCATTAAAGAACACAGAGTATTTAAAAAAAAAAAATGCAGACCCCAATGAAAAACGAAAAACAAAGATGTCTGGGCAAGTACGCAGACCCCAAAATAAAAAAAATGAAAAGTAAAGAGCTTCAAGTGGCGTTCATATTGCCCATAGATTGCAGTTACTGAAAAAACGCCCAATACACAGTGGCGAAACGCCCAACAAAATGAAAAAGATGCAGTTCATGAAACCGTTAAAACGCAGACCAATAGCGCCTCGATGCATTGTCGGAAGGTAACGGATTTGACAGAAATAATTTGAAATGCTAGGTTAAATTGATTCGCCAGATGATAAAAAATTTGCCAGAGGTAAAAATGAATTAAAGGAGGTATTCCCAAGATAAACAATTTTATTTTTATTTTTTAGTAACCATTAACAAGACGAATTGCGAGAAGCAATTTAACACTAACCATTTCTAAACAGTTTTGCCAGAATTAAAATCATACCTTAGCCACTCGCCCGCTTCGGAGACATCCCATGCTCTGTGCCTTGTCTGCTCTCCTTGCCTCTCCCGCTTGCCGACCGCAGAAATCTCATCGGTACCTCCCAGCCAAACACTAGGGGTACTCTGCTTCCCCCTTAGCCCCCCGAGCCGCAAAGGGGCCACACAAGAACCAGAGATAGACTAGCATCTCAGCTCACCTCCACGGCTGAGCTACCACTCCAAAACAGCTAAGATAAACCCAACTCCTCACAAGCAACCCGTCAAGCCACAATTCGGCAGCGTAACGTTACGCTAACCGTTCATCCTCTCTTCCTTCCTTTCCCTTTCTTTTATAGAAAAATT
>SNQJ01S0050097.1:39735-86580 GCA_010110895.2 Picea sitchensis | reverse complement strand
TCCCTCCTCAAATTCACCTTCTTCTTATTTAGAAAACTACTTGTAGGTCCAACTCGAAGTTCTTCTTCTAACAAACCCAATGGTTTTACGCTTTTGATGAAGTAACCTTCCACTTGTTTATAGGAATGAAATAAGCTCTACCTTGGATCAATATATTAAAATTTCAATAATGCACATCTGAATATATAATAGATGGAACCCGCATATTTATTAAAGGAGGCCATCATGCATTGTATTGTTCTTTAGACATATCAACAATTGTCTCATAAAGAGATACACCAACAAGTTCTCTTCCAAACATTGGATTTTCACTATCCTCATGTATATTGGAGCAAGGATTTCCATTGTTAAAGGATTATGACCTCATATTGATATGAAAATTTGAAATCCTAGGATGGGTAGGCCCACCTCCCCCTGCAACCAGGGTTTTTGGACTCATTTCCCGAACCTTTCAGAGGACCAATCAAGTATCCATTAGTTCTTCGTCATTCCTTTGATTTTGCAACTTATCCGCTTCCACATCCTCATACCACCATGATTTTCTTAGAAAACCTTTGATCCTAGCATAAAAAATTCATGATATACAATTGCTAAGAATTTTGGATGATGATCCTAGCATCGAATATTCATGATATATATTTACTATGAATTTTCGACAATAGGATCAAAAGTTTGCTAAGAAAAGAAGGGTGGTATGAGGAGGTGGAAGCGGAAAAGTTTCAAAATATATAATAATAATGGAATGCACAAATCATATTATGACAAACAAATTCCTTAAGGAGCAAGAGGGAGGCTATGATGTGACAATATGTGAGGGGGTAATAGTGTAAAGTCAACCATATGATGTGTGTCAATGTCTTAAGTTCTTGTCCATGCAAGAGATAGGGAGACCTTTATATATACATATGAACACAGGTGTTATCCCATGCAATGATCCATTTGTGGGTGCATAAAATGTTAGATGCAAATGTTGTACAAGTATGTTTTAAATAACATCGTGTGTGCTCAATTAAAAAAAGAAAAGAAAACAGAGTGCAAGTTTTGGGGCATTCAAATGAAGCACAAAGTGCATTGTGAATTTGGCATTGCATCCAAATCCTGAATAGAATCCATAAACCCAAATTTGAATAGGGGTACCCATTCAAGCACAGAGAAAAAAATCAAATTCTGTAGAGGATCCATCTTGACGAAACTGATAGGCCATAGGCGTATCGTTTATGGATCAATGGTGAAGGTTGTTAAATCATTACAACAATAAAACCTTAACATAAAAGTCGAGATTATTTTATTTCGTTAATTTTTTTTATTTTTTTTAATTCTATTTATATTAAAAGAGATACATTTCATATATGCATATTGCATCCCTAACCACTTATGATGGTCTTCAAAAAAACTGATGATTGGCCATCCAAAAATAATAATAAAAAGAATTATCCACGAGTGGGATAAAACTAAGTTGTTTATACATTCATCACAAGCCTTTTCAAACAAATTATAAGATGTCCCAAAAATATCACGACAGTATGAAAATATAAAAACCATACAACATCATATAATAAGGGCATATAATGTCTAGAATTTTCCATCAACACATCATGTAAAAACCTAGCATTAAGATGACAAATGACCCAGTTTCACATCTTCAATTAGGAAAATAAATAAACCAACTATCCAATAGAAAGGAATACAACATTGAAGTAGAGATTAAGCATAAATCAGCCTCACGGATTCCTAAGTAAATCCATCCCTTATTTCTAGCACCAAGAACCAACCTGCAAATCCAAACCAACTTTAGAGAGAGAATATGCATCTTTGTTAATTTTCTCTATAAACATGAGATAAGGATATGGAGTTAAAATAATTCTTAAGTAGCATAAATTCCTCATAAATGTGTTTCGATAACATATTCAACATTCTATTATCCCCATTAACCCATTATCTTATCACCATATAATCACCAAAATATTGAAGATTGTTAGAGCATAATCCTAACTTCCCTTGTTGTATTACTTGTCTTAGACACCTAGACGTTGGTTAATGCATTCCAATGCATTTTCCCTCACTTGATTTGACTTTCTAGAGAGGGTAGGAGACACCTTCCTTGATTTTAGGGAGTTTTCCTTAAGTTTAGGGAGTTAAATTTGAGTTCTTTAGTTATAAATCCACTTAATAACTCCTTTCCAACTTCCATGCAAAGTTTAAACACCTAAAGGAAGGAGAGCACACTTCCTCCTTAAATCAAGGAAGTTGTCCCTTGATTTTAGGGATTTACCCCATTTCTTTAGTAAACTGTGCATGTTTCTCTAATGAGTTAGTAAACTCACACTTCCAGACTATAATACTCATGTTAGGTGTGGGTTATCTATTTTAGAGGTTTAGGCATGTGGTTTAGCCATTTTTACACTTCTTTTAGTGGCAGTTGCTATTATTAGTGACAAGATCAATTCCTCTCTACATATTGGATTGATCTCATTGTAATTTTGAATATGTTGTGAATACATTCATTCTTGTGGAGTAAATTATTCTCTATCTCTCTCTTCTTTCTTCACTTGAAAATTCATTGGATTAGTATTATTTTTCTCATCAAATTCTAGATCTCTTGGGTCTAATAATTTTACATGGTATCAAAGCCTCAGGGAATTTGAGGGAGAGGTATATTAGTTTTATTTACAAGTGAAAGATCATCAAAGGAGGCAACAAAAATAAATGGATCAACACCTTCAGCCCAAGCATGTTTTCCTAACTCCATTCAACTACTTTGAATGGAAAGTTGAGATCGTCCTTGCTCTTCGAAGCAAAGGTCTCTATCGGATAACAATGGATACGAAAGTTGAGCCAACGAATGTTGTGGAGAAGGAAAAGTATTTAAATAGAATGGATGAAGCCTTTGGGATGATATTGATCCAAGTGGATATCGATGGCCACCCACCTTTTCCAATAGAGAAAAGATCATCTTTGAACTCCTTAAGGATCTCCCCCATGTCAAAAATTGGTGGGAAACTTACTGGGAGAAAATTTACATAGAGGAGTCTAGAATATATGGGGTCGAGCCCACTTGGGATTTGTTTGTGGATGCGGTAAAGAAACAATATTACCCTGTTGGAAACTATGAGGACCAATACATGAGATGGACCACACTACGGAAAGAGAGGGGCCAAACAATTCCAGAGTTCACCAATAACTTCCATACCTTGTGCACCAAGATGGGTATCAAAGACTCTGAGTGACATATGGTTCTGAAATACCGCAGGGCTCTACACAGATACATCCAAACTGAAATGGATTTTCTGGACATCTCATCACTCAGTTTTTCTTATCGATATGTTGTTAAAATTGAGCATAAATTTAAGCACCAGAACAAATAGGAGTTCGGGTCTGCAAATCCGCAACAACTAAAGTATGAGAAAGACGACCCTAACAAACAGTCTCCCGAAAACTACTCTAAGCCACAGGAAAAGAAGGGTCACAGAAAGATGAAGGACACTAGAAAATGGTGTGATTTACACAAAATCCCTTGGCAAAACACTGATGAATTTCGCTCAAAGAATTCATTAGTGACCGATATCAAATACAAGGAGATGAACCCTGATTCATAATCTGATTATGAAAATACTGGTAAAAAACAGATCGTCGACGAAGACCCCACTGTTATTGTCGTGACCGCAATAATTCAACCAAAAGAACCAACAGATACTGAAGAGGGGGAGCTCCTTTTTCATTCAAATATGTGGGTGAAGCAGACCCCGGTGCATTTTATTGTTGGTAGTGGAATCCAGAAGAACCTCATCTTAGCAAAGGTCGTCAAACAGTTGGGATTGTCAACAACACCACACCCGCAGCCATACAACATCGGATGGCTTCGCCAGGGACAAGATATTTGTGTCAGCCAGTAGTGTCAATTGTCATATGACATGCAACCCTTCAAGGATGAGGTATTATGTGATGTTTCCCTACCGGATGTCTATGATGTTCTCTTGGTCCAACCATATATGTGGAGATGCCATGTTGTTTATGAGTCTCGACCCCATAGTATCATTGTTTCTGTGGGGGGTCATCTCTACAAAATACTAGAGGTAGTTCTGACTATTGCTCCACCTAAACAGTGTCACAAGATAGTATCTCATACTACAAAATTCAGCTTCTTCACACTCTATTCAAGAGGTGAACAAAAGGACACTACAACCACTACAGCCTCGCCCCAAGAACCTTCTATCCAACAGAAGCAGGTCGACAAGGTTGCAGCAAAGTGCAAAGATTCCTTCTGCACACTGTCCTCTCATGTAGCTCGACTTGTTGAACAACCTCAGCCTCAACAGGTTTGTGACAGACTTCCACAAACTAAGTAACACAACATCTCCAACAAGGAAAGTAGCTCACCAAGATTTAGATTTAGCAAACGCTTTTTCCTCTCCCACATGCACTCAACGCAATGGATACCATTGATTCCTAAGGAGAAAGGATTGATCTAGGTGGATATCGGTGGCCACCCACCTTTTCCAATTGG
This sequence comes from Picea sitchensis, assembly GCA_010110895.2. Classification (NCBI taxonomy): domain Eukaryota; kingdom Viridiplantae; phylum Streptophyta; class Pinopsida; order Pinales; family Pinaceae; genus Picea; species Picea sitchensis. Next base: position 82,076 of record SNQJ01S0050097.1, on the reverse strand, counting down.
CTCAAAACAATTTTCTGGTAATTTTGGTAATTTACTATTTTTAGCAGTTTTTCGGGTCTTGAACTTCCAGAGCCATTTTGAGGCCCTAAACGACGTTTTTTGAGAAAACGGGGAGCAACATGGAGATTGCTTTGATGTTTCTCACTCAAAAATTGTAGTGCTCAGACATATATTTCTAACGAGATATCGAGCACCCCAAATGGAGATCGTATGCAAAATTTATGCCCTCGAGAAGTTGACGTATTAACTACCCCCATCGGGGCCTGCAAACCTTTTGGATTTTCATCTTCCAAGGTTGGGGTTTTGTATTTTCCTTATGTTAAAAATTCCCTTAGAGCCTCATTGTAATAATCATCTTCTTGCGAATGCGAGTATCCGTCACATCTCTTCTCAGAGATAAGCTGCCACCATTCTAGTGAGTCTTTCACTTTGTATTTTTATAGTCTCTGTACATTTATTTCATTAATAGAAATCATGTATTACTGTATATCTGTGACTCTTGTTATATTTCTGATATATCTATGTTATATTGTTGTCTCTCTTGCAATATCTCTAAATATTTCTATGTTATATCTCCGCTCTCATTTCGTGTCGAAAATAATCTGGATCATATATGTCTCTCCATATCAAGAGACTTAATGTTCCATGTCGACATCGCCTCATCCTCGTCTAGACCAAGTTGGAACATTTGTTCGGTAAACAGGATGAACTTTGAGCCTACAGTTTGGAGAACAAGCTCATAGGTTTGAATCCGTCAAATTTTGATTCTTTGCAAGAGTATTTTACAAAATTTAAATCTCTTTTAGCTCTGATTAAAGATTGAAAAGTAGAGAAAAAGGATGAGTAGCTCATCCTTTCCATTCTCTCAAAAATAGGTCCTGATTATTCAGTTTTTGTTTCCTCGTTTCATGCTTCAAAATTAACAACTCTGGAGTGGAAATGCCCTCTTTAGATGATTTTATTGAAGCACTAACTCAAGAGCAGGAAAAACTATTTTCCATGGGCTCCATAAAGGGTTCTAGAGATCATGCTCTTGCAGCAAACGAAGCAAGACAATCGAATTTCAAAGATCAGAAAAAGAGGAAAGGAAAAAACCCCGAGGCTAGAAAGGAAAAGTTCTTGAAACCGACAGATGAATCTTCTTCAGATCACAAATGGAAGAAGAAAAAGGAAAGATATAAATTCAGCTATTGTCAAAAAGGTTATCATCCTGAAGATTCTTGTATGAGGAAAACTATATATGAGATGGCGAATATGCTATAGCAAAACAATCTCATGGTCCCGACAAATGTAAGGAAGAAGGATGAAGAAAAACCGACAAAAGGAAGAGGAAAAGATCACAATGGTCGTGCTTAGGGTTGTAGGCTAAGGATGCTTGGTAACTTAAGAAATCATGAATAATGAAAGTGTGGATCAATGGGATAACTGAGAATAGCTAATGGGAAGACAACTCACAATGCAATCGAATGAAACAGTGCTTTTAGGAATCAATGAACAGACAGAGTAATATCAAAAGGTATGGAGAAAAATGATCTAGATAATCAAGTACAGCAGTGTGTAGGATCATACAAGCCAGCAAGAATTCCTTTAGTTCAAGTTTATGAGCTAAATAAGAAGATGACAGTTCTTAAAAGTTGAGCTAAACTGAAATAAAGTATAGAACATGGAATAGATGAAGAAATCTATCATTAACAAAAAAAGAAGACTGATTCTTTATTGAAACATAAGTGTCTTAGTACAATAGCCAAAAAGTATCCAAAATTGAACCCCTTAGTGCTCCAAATGTCTTTGGCTTTATAGCCTTTTACAATCAGTTTCAGATCCTAAAACAAAGGATTTGATATTCTAAAAATAGAAAGTCAAAACTGATTTACAAAAGATAAGGAGAGATCCTTAAGATGAGGTCAACCTCTATCTTTTGGTCTTCAAACCTTGGTTGAAAGTTGATGAAGTGTAGCTTAGCCTTCCAAGGATCTTTGATCTGTTCCTTTGAAAGTGGAATTCGAATTTGATGATGTGCGCCAAAAATCCCTATCATTTTTCCATTGAAAATGACCAAATCTAGTCAAAAAATTCCCTTTTGACTTTCATCTCCAAGAATGGCCTTTAGATTTTGACTTGATAATTCACCACCTATCTATTTGAAATGGTTTCAAATCATTCTAACCCAAAAAATCCTAATCTGGGCAAAAATTTGGCTATTCTGGCCGTGACAGGCTTTCAACAGCTAACTTACCCGAAAATCTGCTCCTTAGCTGCTGAAAGGCGGAGCTTTCAACAACTAACTAGCCATAATTCTGCCTTCTGCGCTGGTGAAAGCGCATATTTTTTAAAAATCAAATTTCTCAGTCATGGAGAGTCCGTTTTGCATGCTTAAATAGTCGATCGACATATAAAAATCCTAATATTTCCAATGGTGCTTTCATATCTACATTTGGAGCTCGATAAGCTATCAAAATTTTCACTAAAAGATTAGGCATCACTCTTTCAAAAATGTTGGTGCATTTTTTATCACTAACATCTGGCTCCAACTGGGATGGAGACGTCCCTGCGAGGTCTCCAAGAACCTGGTAGACCTTGTGAATTTAGTATTGGGCTATGGATTCATTCAGCCTTTTCGGTGGTTAATGAGCACACACAGGCTCACCTAAACCATCGAAAACAGAAACTTACCCAAAAATCAAAACTTGATGAATCTTGATTACCTGCAAGAGTACAAAGACCTCAGGGCTTGCTAGACGAAGCTCCTCTCTCTGTTTACAGTGCTTCCAGTTCTCAGTATGAGTTCAACAGGCACATCCACCATGACTATCTTCCATGATTAGGAGAGACATGAGCAGTTTCACCAATTACATATTTCATCCTTCCAGAAACACAATAAGGAAACCAATCTGCACCACCACAACGGAGGGTGTTGTTGGTTGCAACCATGTCTCTGTAAACCTTTTCTGGATCGTGTATTAATACAGCAGCAACTTCAGATACAAAGCATTTCTAGATCCTCTGATATGTGCAGGTAGCCTTCCGCGCTGGTGAAAGTTATGTTTTATCTTTGAGAAGAAAATAATGCAGAGCAGCAATGATCCTGCATAGAGTGTTAATTCTTCAGTAGTTGCTCGATAAAGTGTTGTTGACACTTGATGTTTGAACCTCAGGTGACCTGCAATGCTTGATTCAAGAATTGATATGCTAAGCAAGCGAGGAAAAACAAGTTAAAGATATCGAAATAATTTAAACAACGACACCATCGCTGCAGAGCATACAAAAGGAAATCCAAATGAACAACTGTTGTTATCTATGGAATTGAAGGGTTCTCAGAAATTGTCTGTCTCTCTGAACATCTGTTATCCAAAGCAGTTGATGATGCAGCAGGAGTATGATTAGAAGCTGATTGATTTGATGGATTTTGTTGTTTTTGGAATGGTTCAATGTCAGCAAACATTGACATGAGTTGATCCTCGTCCAATCTGTGAAAGTCTTGAGATCCTTTGGATGTCCTCATTTGAAGAGCCAATCATTTCCAGGACCATTTGGAAGACTTTGTTAGGAGCAGTTCTCTCACGCAGAAGGTCTCCATGAGATGCAAGTGAAAGCAAACAGCCACACACCTCAAGTACATGCATTTTTGAATCTAGATGATCTCCCAAAAGTAAAGCCCCCAACTGATATAAAATACTAGGATCTGCTTCCCGAATAAGGTGCCTAAGGGCCTCTGCGGCAGTTTTTTGAACTTTGATATCTGCATTTTCTAGTAGGTGTAAGAGTGCTGGAACATCTTCTACACTCTGGACACAAGCACAAATATCTTTATTATGACAACACAAATTTCTCAATACAAGTGCAGCAGCTTCTTTTTCTTTAACAGAGTCTATTTCCAACAGTTGCACAAGAGGAGGTATTGCACCAGCAGCTGTTATAGCCCACTTGCCCTCGTCAACTTCCATGGATAAAATAGAAAGCAAAGCAACAACATATTCTTGTTGTTGCTCGGTAGATAATCCTAGTAAAGATATCAAAAGTTGAACACCCTCTCATCCCTTAAGTGATTGCCATATATATGAACTAGTAGTCGATAGGACTCTTAAAGAGAATGTGAGCTCTTCTTGCACCTCACTATTACTTGTAGTTACCAGTCCAACAAGCAATTTCTTTGCTTCTGTATGACACAAAGTTTTGTGGAGGTAAGCATTGCCATACAAGAAAGACAAGGCTTCAACTGCACATCTCTGCATGATCCTAGATATAGATGGTTCGAGTTGCTTAATTAGTAGACTCTCTATTTCAACTACATTAACTGAATCTACAGAGCCTTGCTCATTAAACACATTCAATGCATAAGTCAAAGCACCAATTATATCGGTAACTTGAACATCATTCCTACAACTTCTAATGTTATCTGCAATACTATGCACTAAACAAGACATACCACCGGAAATATTAGCTAAAGCACCCATAGCATTTTCTTGCAAATCTTGGACAGGTGCTCCACAGGAAAAATCCTTTGAAGGAACTAAAATTGCACTGATGAAAACAGGAATGCCACCTGCATCCACTAAAGATCTCTTTGCGCTGTCTAATTTGGAAGAAAGAGCTTGTAGTGCACCATCTGCTTCAACACGGACAGATACATCATTTTCAGAACCCAAAAGCTTAAGCAGGGATTCAATAGGGCCAATCTCATTCACTCTGACACTACTAGTTTTCGAAGCCAAAATTAGGTTGGCTAAGAGGTAAGATGCATTGTCTTGAGCAACTGGACTACCAGAAAGGAGTAGTCTCACAAGGATTTCCACTCCACCAGCCTCAAAAGTTGCTTGCAGGAAGCCTTCAGCATTACTACACAAATTCTCACAAGGATTTCCACTCCACCAGCCTCAAAAGTTGCTTGCATGAAGCCTTCATCATTACTACACAAATTTCTTAATGCCCCAATCAGAAGGCCGCCAATTAACTTTTCTTGGCAGTTAGCACGAAGTTGGTCCCAGAGACAGGGCACAACACACTCAATAACAAATATCTTTCTCCCAACATGATCTATCATACCACCACGTGATACTACATAGATGGCCTTTGCAGCTTCTTTATGTGCTTCTACTAATCCCACCCTTAACAATCCAAGCAAATGAGGTATGCAGCCTCCAAGCAGTACTTTTAACCTGAGCTTAAAGCAATGAAATGGCTGTGAAGTATTGAAGAGATCAGGGTTGTTGCGAAGATTGAACTGGAGACCTCTTCATCCGAGCAAGCATCATGCACTTCCTCTTCCACTGTTCTAGAGTGTCAAATATCGGGAATGGATTTTGACTAGATAAAAGATCTTCAAAGCTTGACAAGTTTTGAACTGCTAATAGATTTTGAGGCTTACAATTGCTCTAGAGCTTGATCATAGAAGCGTAATTTAAAACCGCTCAATTGAAACGTTATTAACCTAGAGTTTCACCATCTCTGCTTGGCACTTCGAAAACTGAGCCGATTGTAATTCTTTGCATGTGAGATTTATGACGCTAATTTGGAATTCAAATTCTCTCTCGAGATCCGAAGGAACTGGGTTAAGAAGAGATCCCCGTACCAATAAGAACCCATGTTTGCATGCGCTGAGATACCAACCCACTAACTACCAAATCTCGTGCAATAGAATGAGAATAGCTTCTACAGCATGTAGTGAAATGGATTTCAAGTCCCTCCGCCTTCCTTTGAACACAAGAAGTATTTGGTAGCAACAAATATCATTTACCCTTCTTGGCCACAACCTTAGTGATCTTCAACAGCCTTGATGACTCCAACAACAGTTTGACGCATATCTCTCACAACAAAATGACCTAATGGAGGATACTCAGAGAATGTCTCCACAACCATGGCTTGGAAGGAATAATCTTAATAAACCCAACATATCCATTCTTTCACGTTGAACTAACATTGTCACCTGGGCTTCTACGCTTCAGCGTAGAGCCATGATACATTTCACGACTTCTTAACTTCGCTTTGTCAACTCAAAGGGGACCAAGGTTACAACCATACCAGCTTAATAACACCGGCTAACACTCACAGTGTCAGCCCAATACTCACCAATCTTGTACATATCCCATAGTGGCAATCAAAGGCTTCTTATCGGGATGGTCTCTGCTCGTGACACCCGGTCAAGGCCTCAATAGAGTTAAATTTTGTACCAATCCGTGTTGGTGGATCGCTTCAATCATGTTGTTCCTTCTAAACCTTAAATGGGGCAAAAGGGATTCTCTCATGATCCTCACTTAGATGCTTCTCCCCACACAATACTGGGCTAGAAAGGAAGAAATATTACTTTTGTTAACTGAGAGGAAAGCTCCTTAGCAACTACGACAGGATCAAGAGACATTGGACATGACTCATATGCAGGCACAAAGTTTCCATTTTGGTAGCCATCCAAAAAGTGATAGGCAGCTTGACCAGGTGTGAGTTTAGATATAGAAGGAATAATTCCCGAACTGTCAGCAGCAAGCATGATCACCGAAGATGGCAATTTTAAAAAGGGTTTGGTGCTTTAGAATTTATTTTTAAAATTGTTTCTACTCCATCAGAACCTAAAGCAACACTTGCCCCATTTGAAACCAAGACTTTCTACAGAACTGGGAAACTCTGAACTGTCTTTTCTGATGCAAATAACAAAACTATGGATTCTCCATGTGCAAACAGCCAAGCATGCAGGGGAAGGGAACTGCGTGCAAATATTGCTGGTGCAATGCAGCTTTTTAGTGTTCTCTCAAGGCAGAAGTATCTGAGAAATATTTTCCACGTAGGATTAAGGTTGGTTGTTCATAGTCTAATGCAATAAATCCACTATTTTCATTTGGCCCAAGCCCAACATACTCCCATGTAGTTGGACTTATACACATCGCACTTTCACATCACACTTTTGGAGGAACAACTGACTTGCTCGTCCCTTTTCAACAATCCTTTTTCCGCCATTTAACAATGATCGAAAGTGATCTACATGCTCTAGGGATGAGCTTTATTTTTTTGTCTACTCCTACATCTAAACTAACAGTACTGGCTCTTATTAAGGGAAGTCATGCTTCCAATGAAGCCATTTTAGGGGATGATTTACTGATAACCTCCTTTATCTAGACCCAAAAAGTAAAGGAAAGCCCAGAATGCAGAAATGAATTTTAAAAGGATGATAGAACCATCCTTCTTCTAAAATAAATATTTTGACATTTATGTTGTTCATAAATTTAAATAATCAGCTATAGGGTCATTAAAAACGTCAAGGAATACCTCTTTAAATAACTGTTCCAACTGAAGATTGACATACTGCTGTTGATGGCTTCCATTGATCTCCATGTCAACTGTAAAATGCTCAACTTCGATCAAAGAAACATGCATGATGTACCGCTGATCTAATTCTTTTTTCTTTTCATCATCTCACGCAGAAATTTTACCAAGTAAATCTTGAAATTGTAGGTTGCCCTCATGATCCTCTGTATATCTGAAATTGTCGCTTTTTGTCTTGTCAATTTGCTCTTCACTTTTAAGTTTTCAAAAGAGGCAATATGATCTTTATAACAATATAAGATAGTGTATGTATTTGGTGTACTGTTTAAAAAATATATACTATGGCCATCATCCCGTAGATCATCAATATCTTGTTCACGATGAGAAGCATCTCCTGCTATAACATATTTCACATAACTATCCGATTCCCTATTAAACAAATGAAATCAAGGACAAAGATTCGTGATAGAGAAGGTCATCAAAAATGGTCTCTACAAAAATACATGAAGGGCAACATGAAAATCAGCCAAAGAGCGGACACTTGCACTTGGAAGAGACCAACACCAATCAAGAGCAATTCCCTCTAAAGAAAATTTGAACAACTTCTAATTTTGAACATTCGAAGTGTACAATTTCAAGTCTGATAATGAAGTCATGGAAATCCAACAAATTCTCAGCTGGTACTTCCCACTCTTCTCCTCGAAATCTGGGAAGATTGTTCTTCCATTCATCTCTAGTAGGTACCGGATTAGGGAAACTGTAAATACTTGAGTAGAAATTGCGTAATCGGATACCTTTTTGCTAAGATCTCGATTCATTTATATACTGAGTCTCCAAATGATCCATCCCTTCATGGACGCTTCACTCTAATTTCGTCCTTCATGGAGTCGCAAGATAGAAGATTACAAACTGTGTCCAGACTTTGTCCATCATCAAAGCTAGATCTTGTCGCCTCCCAAGGAAGCCGAAATAATCTCTCCATGAAGAACGACGCCATTTTGTTATCTCTCCAAGAAAACCTTTGTGGTCAGGGAAGAGGATGCTTGGTAACTTAAGAAACTATAAATAATGAAAGTTGGATCAATGGGATAACAGAGAATAGCTAATGGGAAGACAACTCACAATGAAATCGAATGAAACAATTCTTTTAGGAATCAATGAACATACATAGTAATATCAAAAGGTATGGAGAAATTGATCTAGATAATCAAGTACAACAATATGTAGGATCATACAAGCCAACAAGGAATCCTTTAGTTCTCAAGTTTATGAGCTAAATAAGAAGATGACATTTCTTAAAAGCTGAGCTAAACCTAAATAAAGTACAAAACATGGAATAGATGAATAAATTTGTCATTAACAACAAAAGAAGAATGATTCTTTATTGAAACATAAGCAAGTCTTTAGTACACAGCTGTGCATCCAAAATTGAACCCTTAGTGTTCAAATGTCTTTGGTTTTATAGCCTCTTACAATCAGTTTGAGATCCTAAAACAATGGATCCGATATTCTAAAATAGAAAGTCAAAACTAAATCACAAAAGATAAGGAAAGATCCTCAAGATGAGGTCAACTTCTATCTTTTGGTCTTCAAACATTGGTTGAAGTTGATGAAGTGTAGCTTAGCCTTTCAAGGCTCTTTGATCTATTCCTATGAAAGTGGAATTCAAATTTGAATTCCACTTTCAAATTTGATGATGTGTGCCAAAATCCCTATCATTTTTCCATTGAAAATGACCAAATCTAGTCAAAAATTCCCTTTGACTCATCTCCAAGAATGGCCTTAGATTTTGACTTGATAATTCACCACCCATCATATTTGACAATGTCAAATCATTGTAACCCAAAAATCCTGATCCGGGCTTAAAAATTTGGCTTATTCTCGGCCGACATGCTTTCAACAACCAATTTACTCCGAAAATTGCCCTTAGCTACCTAAAGTTACGGAGCTTCAAATGCCTATCCAGCTATATCTCCTCGGGCCTTCCAGTACGGTGTGAAATGCCAGATTTTTTAAAAACTGAATTTATCTACCAGCGGAGAGTCTGCCATGCTTAAATAGTCGATCGACATCTACAAACTCTAAGCTTTCCAATGGTTCTTTCAAAACTACATTTGGAGCTTGAGAAGCTATCAAAATTTTCACTACAATATTAGGCATCACTCTTTTAAAATGTTGTGCTGCTTATCGCCAATGTGAAGTCATGATGGCTCGCTTGTATTTGCGGGTGCTTGTTGGATGGTTTCATTCTATTTGGCCTTGTTTTTCATCTCCTCATAGTTATTGTAACCACAACATGTTGTATTTGGTGCTATGGGGTTGTTGTGTATGATTTAAACCACATTTGGGTCGTTTCATATCATTCTCCACCTAGTCATGGGATCATTTTATTTTATTGGTATCTACAAAGTGGGTTATGGTGGCTATTATTCCAAGAATCATGCTTTAGGGTTTTTGGTAAAATTGGCTCAGATTTCTATCAAGATATTCACTTTTGGGGAAACCACCAGGTTATGCCTCCGCTGTTCTGGTGTTTTTACTCTGGCCAAGAAGAAACCTCTCGCCTCTATGATCGTGGTATACCCCACCGGTGTCGAACCTGCCACCCTTCTTGCAAGCTAAGGGTTTAGGGCAATATGGTTCCACCGCATTGTATCAAAGTCTCTACCCCATCATTGATATGGCTGGACCCGACCTCCCTCGGTGGTTTGGTTCACTTGAGTGAACCCTTGGTTATTTTGCTCATTAGTTACAGAGCCCAATTTTGATAAACTAAACCAGTCACACCCTTTCGGGTATCTTGTTGACTTTATAAATTGGTTAAGTGGTTTCGGTAGTAGCTTTGATATTTGTCTCATCTTTGTTTGATCGATTTGATTAGAGATTTGTAATTGGGAATGATAATGGGCATACATTCGTTGCCTCCTTTTGTTGTAACAGTTGAATCGATAACTCAACATTGTTTTAAATGGTTTAATTGGGAGTAATTGGATATGTAAATTCATAGAGATGCCTCTTTGTGTTATGTTGGTCCGTGTGTTTCCTACATCATGGTATAAATTGTTTTGGTGCTTGTTGTGTGTTTAATTTGTCAAGATTGGGATTATTGCAAGCTGAAGAGTTGATAATCGTATTTGTCCGTCTATTGTGTATGATTTATGTAGACATTGTGCTTTGTTTTGTTTTAATTTCACCATCAATAATGAAGCTCAGGTTTTATATTATGGTTTCATTACAAATTTAATTGTTAAATTTGTCAAAAGAATGGAATTGTAAGTATCATGCTTTTAACGAGTCTCGCTAACTCGAAAGACCCGCGGTTCATGTTTAATCGGAGAAATTAAACTTATGGGCAAATGGTTGATGTTTTTTCATGTCAATGAGTTGAAACAAAATGATTGTGTGTTCCTTGGATTTTGTTTTAAATATGAAAGGGAAGTAATTGAAAAGAAACAAAATTCTTTTTACAGGATGCAGTGAAGTCACGATGATTCTGAGTGTAATTATATTCTGTGTTAATTGAGAGTTTTTTAAGGAAATTGAATGTAGGATAGTGAACAAGTTTTAACACACAACAATTGTTTAATTGGCCATAGGTAATTGCTTAATTGGTGTTGGAATAGTTGTATTGAATACATAACTGCTTATGGATTTAATATTTGGTTTTCTAACGCATTCGATCTTTTCCCTACCATTATTTCATTTTTTCGTCATTACAATCTCCTCACCTTCCCATATTCACTATCCACTCCATGTTCCTAAAATTTACTCATAGTTAAGATAAGTTATGTATTATGACAGTTAAACGATCGCAGGGATGAATTACAGTGATGTATTCTTTTGGTTTACAATACAGCTTGATTGGCTTGATGATCATGAGCGCAATCATGATCGCTTTCCCCTCATTATAACATTTTTCGCTCAATACAACCCTCGTGATATCCTTAACCCTTGCTCACCCTCTTCTCATTGAAAAGTATTAAACTATTTGTATGGATTGGATTGCATGAGTTCCGAGCATGTTGTTGAGACAAATTTTATTTCATTTAAAAAGAGTTGTCATGTATGGTTGTTAAAGAAACTATTTTATAACTCAATTATGCATACAAGAATGAGATTTTTCAACAGAGGTAGCCATGGGACAAGTAACCAGAGGAAGAGAAAATTGGAACAAGGGCCCCAGAAGGCCAAGATTCTATGTTGCCTTTGATGCATCTTTGGTAAGAGTTAGCCAACTATTTCAAGATGGATTCTTAAATTGGATTGGGCAAGGAGTGGTCCAACATAGGCCTAAAATTCCTCCCTTCCAAGCCTCACAGGGCCTTGGTAATCTAGTGCCTCCTCATGTCTCATTGTAACCTAAATTTCTCGAAAATGATGGATGGCAAGATATTGTCCAATCTCGACAAGCCTCAACATCGGATCGGACTAACTTTGTTCTACCCGCTACTCCACTATCAATCAAATTGTCCAAGCCGCCTATCCACTTCCAATTTCAATACGCCTTCCCATGCAAGAAAAGGTTGCACCGAGTCTTCGCCATAAAACTCTCGGCAAAGGAAGCCATTATTTACCCTTTCTTGACCTCAAAATGGACTAATATGATAAATCAGAAGTCCCTCCAAGATGCATTGGAGAGATGATTGCTCTCATGTTACCAGTGAGATCAAGCCTAAAGACTCCACACAACCTAATGAAAATTCATAGAGATCAAAAGGTGACAACAACAACAAGGAAAGATTTCCTCCTAGAGTGGAAAATATGGATTGAAGTTTTTATTTATTAATTGTTGAGAATAGTTGACTTCCTGAAATTTTGGACAACACACTATTTTTTGGATATATGGGTAATATATTTTTGGAAATAATTTCAATTATCATTGACATAAATTGTCAAAATATGAAAGTGATGATGGGAGTCACAAGGAGGGATGTTTTGTATGATTAACTATTTGTTTTATCATTGTTAGAGAACTTAAGGGAGTCACAAGGGGTCCCACCTACTAGTTATTATTTATTTAAAACCCTTATTATGATTTTATTACTTTTCCCCCTTAATTGAAAATTTCATTGATTTTTAGTTTACTTAACTAAGGAAGAAGTTCAACTACTTCAACCAATTCTAATTTTCTTAAAGGCAAAAGGAAAGGGAGGAACAAGAGGAGATATAGAAGGAGAATCATACTAAGGTTTGCTCTTTGAGTTTTGTTTAGATAATTCAGTTTTCATTCATTCCTTAATTCATTAGAAGCCTAATTCTTTTTTATGATAGCATGGTCGTATTGTAGACAACAAGATTCAGGGTTGAATTACATCATTCAGACACTTGTTTTTCAGAGGTGTTGATCTATCTTTGATAGTTTGTGTAGACTTGTCTGTTTGTGAATTAGATTTCATGAATGACAAAGGCTATTCTGTAGAGTCGAGTGGGCAGCAATCTGTGGCAAGATGATCCAACTTTTAAAGTTCAGTTTTTTACATTTTGTCAGAAGTCCTTTTGTATGTTTCGTCGAGGACGTCTAAGTTTGACTTTGGTCCAAAACTTCCTCAGGATTTTTTTTAAAGAGAACTATTCTTTGATGAATTGGAATGAAATAAACGATTTCTTTATGTCTCGTCTTTTTTTATTATTGACTTGGTGTCTTTACTTCTGTCTCTATATTTTTTTCAGCAACTGTTATGTTCATAAAATTACATAAATTACATAAATAATGTTCATAAAAAAACCAGCCTAAGCACTTGTAAACAATACTTGTGAATTAGGATACCAATTTTGATGGCTATAAATATAGGGTGATATTCCCGTCTATCTTGCTTTAGCCAAAAAGGATCTAAAAATGCTTGAGTAAGATCATTTTATATATTTTCCTCAACATTTATTTGACGACCATAGTGGGGAGATCTTCAATATCTCTCTGGTTAATTTTTATGCTTGATTAGCATCGAATACATCTATTTTTCTGATATTGATTCTTTGACGATTTTATTTTCTTAATGGATGTACCTATTGCAAGGAAACTCAATATTGAGCCCGGTCTTCAAGATCAGACCAACATTGCTTTGGATTTGTTTAACACCATTTTAGACACTACCAATACTCAGGCTAAACTTAATCATTCACATGCAACAATTGAACGAGATATTAGTGCCCAAGAACATTGGGAAGATAGACGTAGATAGCCTAGAAGTCAACAATAAACTTCTTGTTCCTTCATCTTTGGCCTTCCTTTCATGTCCTTAGACACTCATGTTTCTAGAATAAGAATAGGTTTATCACCCGAAATTAATCATATTGCTAAAATAGGAAGAAGGAACATTGTATTATCAACCCAACAAAGTTCTCTAAGGAGAACTTTGTCTGATTCATCCAATTCATTTTTCTCTCCCTTACCTATCATCCACAAGATGGCATCTAGTGGTGGCTCTGGTGGCACTGGAAGTTATTCCTCCTCTCAGTATTCAACTTCGTCGGTGATTGGTGGCTTATATAGCCACCATATCCCTGTCCAATCTACCACAAATCCCACCAAATTCATTAAAAAGTATGGGATTTTTCAGTTTGAAGAAGACGCCAAAACCACACCGTGGCATTTTTCCTCTCCTCTTAACCTAGCACCTGCTACTCGTCCACTTCCTAAATTCAAAGAGAATCTTCCTAGGTTTTCGTAGAATAATATTGTCACTACAAATGAACAGCTGGTGACATTTTCTAATGTTTGTCACAACATAGGAGCCAATGCCAACGATACTTGCATGCACTTATTCATCAATTCCTTGGAAGGAAAGGCTATAGCTGATTTCTTTGAAATTCCTCCTAAGATTCGATCTACTTGGGAGGAGTTAGTTTATTGGTTCAAATACACCTATGGGCAATTTAAAAGCCCAACTGAGTAGTTACAGGAGTACAATAACATCGCTTATAAGAATGGTGATACCATCAAGTTATTCAACTTGTGTTTCACTAAGTTATAAAATCAAATCCAGGAACGCATTCGACCTCAGAACCAAGCCGCTTTCATGCATTACTACAATGCATTACCTCCCCCCTATCGTCATAGGATTTAGGAAAAATCCATTGATAACCTCGGTTCTACTCTGCATATTTGTTTAGAGTATGAAGAAAATCTTGAAATAACAGGTCTTCCTCAGGGATAATTGGTTAAACAGATAGACATGTATGCCATCTTACATCTAGTACAAGATATGAATAATCGTATGATAGCGTATGAGAGAAAGGGAAATTTCTCCCCTCTCACCCCTGGAGCTTCATCCTCTTCTGCACCCCTTTTTATAAATCCAACTGAAAATAACTTTTAGCCTAAAGCAATCATGCCTCGAATTTGGTGTAACTTTTGCGAGGAACACCATGAGGAAACCACATGTGAGGTAAGGAAGAGTGCCATAGATAAGATCTTTGGTAAAATACCAGAAAATACCATCATTGTCCTAGATTTTGCAGAGCCAAAATATGTCATGATCATAAATAATAGGAACAAATCCTACACTCCCAAAGGAAAATAATAGGAACAAATCCTCACCAGCTGCTACTGTTCAGGCTCCTAAAGTTCTTGAAAGTCAAGGAATTACCTCCCCTCTCCCCTCTTCCAAATACAATATTCTAAATCAGTTGGCCAACATCAAATAAGATGCAACCCTTCTATACATGGTTGTCGTCCCTAAACAATAGAGGCATCTAAAACAATTCATGGAAGGAAAAGCTTTTGTTGTAGCCAACCTCTCTGAAGAGGTAAATGAAGAGGATTTGTTTGTAAATAAAGTAGGTGTACATAAATTTAGATACCCTGTAAAAAAAACCCCTTTTTATATTTCCGTAAATATTATGGATAAGATCACCCATTGTTTCCTCATTGATGGTGGTTCGGGCCCAAGTGTAATGTCGAAGATTATTATGGAAGAGCTAGGCTTGTCTTGTACAAATTAAAACACCAGGAGAATGATCTCTTATAATAGTCTACAATAAACGACTATAGGTGAGATTAAAGATGTGACCTTAGTTTTGTGCGCACACCCTGAAATAAGGACAACCCTTAGTATTCAAGTAATTGACATGCCAGTAAGAAATTACTCAATCATCTTAGGAAGAGATTGGAAAGATTTGGCGGGTGGATACCTCTCACTCGANATAGAAAGTGTCCCACAACCTAATGTGAACTATATCGAAGAGGACCTAGGGGCGTATTCCATCTTTGTTGAGGAAGATAACATTCCCTTGGAAAAAATTGATTTGAATGATGGTATGTGGCACATACACTTTGATGGTTCATGCTCTAGTGAAGGTAATAGAGCTGGCATAATCTTGTACTCTCATGTGGGGAAAATTCATAATTTTTCTTATAGGTTGGATTTTTCTTGCACAAATAATGTCATTGAATTCGAAGCTTTATTATTAGGCATTGAAAACGCCTATAATCTTGGTTGTGGTCACCTTTCAGTTTTTGGATATTCTGAACTTGTTGTGAACCTTGTACGTAAGATATACTCTCTTAGAAACAAGTTGATGAAACAATATACCCAAACTATTTGAGCACTTATCTCGAACCTATTATCTTTTAACATCACTCATGTTAAGAGGGAATTGAACTCAATGGTTGATCAATTAGTTGTTTTTGCAGCCTCTCCTAATCGGAAACTTCTGCCACACAGACCTTTTATACTTTTTAATCTCTATATCAACATCCACATATCCCTGACAATATAGAATCTTGGCAGGTTTTCCCTAGCGATGAGATCATTTTTTCTTTTATTCAAAATGAACCTTATAAGCCCAAGGAAATTATATCCATAGAATATAACAAGATTCCTAAGGGCTTGACTCCCCTACAGAGTTCGTTTTCATCGAGTGATGTAGGCAATAAACAGAAATAGAAAGAAGAGGAGTCAAAAAGTAAGATGCATGAAACCATCTCCTTGAACATTGGGGCACCTGAGTCTCCAAAGAATGTTAATATGGTTGACCTCCGACCTCCATGTGTTTTGTTCCACCGAGCGAACCCTTGGTTATTTTGTTCATTAGTTACAGAGCCCGGTTTTGATAAACTAAACCAGTCGCACCCTGTTGGGCATCTTGTTGATTGTCATAAGTTGGTTAAGTAATATTGTCAGTGGCTTTGATTGTTGGCTTGCCTCTGTTTGATTGGGTTGATTGGAGAGTTGTAATTGGAAATGATAATGGGCATACAGTCGTTGCCTCCTTTTGTTGTAACAGTTGAATTGATAACTCAACATAGTTTTAAATGGTTTGATTGGGAGTAATTGGATATGTATAGTCACATAGATGCCTCTTTTTGTTATGCATTGGTTTGTGGGTTCCTACAACGTGGCATAAAAATTAGTTGGTGTTTGTTGTGTGTTTAATTTTTCCCGATCGGGATTATTGCAAGTTGAAGAGTTGATAATCATGGTCTGGTTGTCTACTGTGTATGATTTATGTAGACATCGTGCTTCATTTTTTTTTTAATTGCACCATCAGAGATGAGCATGGGGTTTTGGTAGTATGGTTTCATTGCGAATTTAATTGTTAAATTTGTCAAAAGAATGGAATCGAGCATGTTTTTAATGAGTCTATTCAACTTAGGAAAGACCTGTGTCTATGTTTGATTTGAGAAATTAAATTTATGGCCAGTGGTTGATGTTTTTTTTATGTTGAACACAGTTGAAACAATATGACTGTGTGTTCCTTGAATTTTTTTTTAAATATGAAAGGGAAGTAAATGAAAAGAAACAAAATTCTTTTAACAAGATGGGTGAAGTCATGACGATTCTGAGTATAATTATATTATGTGTTAATTGAAGGTTTTTAAGGAAATTGAGTGTAGGAAAGTGAACAAGTTTTAACACACATAAATTGTTTAATTGGCCACAGTAATTGTTCAATTGGTGTTGGAATAGTTGTATTGAATACATAATTGTTTTTATGGATTACTTAATTGGTTTTTCGAACAATATTCTCTCTTTTCCCCTACCATTATTTCACTTTTCGCTCATTACAATTCCCCTCGCCTTCCCATATTCACTATCCACTCCCTGTTCCTAAAATTTAATTATAGTTAAGATAAGTTATGTATTATGACAGTTAAATGATAGTAGGGATCAATTATGGTTCAAACCCCCCTTCGCTCCTAAGGGTTGTGCGACCTCCCGGTCTAGGATCGATCAAGAAACTAAGTCTGATTGATTCTTCAGTCCCTCAAGGACCTTAAATCACTTGAATAGGCCCCCCTTCTTCTTAAGATGCAGGTTCTATGGAACCCACGTGATTCTCCTTAACGCTTTTAAAGCTTCAACGTATTCAGGCGCTAGCTCTCATGGTTAATCCCCTCCCTCTATGTGACCAAGGCTGTGACCAGTCACCTAAATGAAAGGCGCTTCGTGATTTCGCATTTCATGACTTTGTGTCTCACGAAGTTCACTTGCTCGTCCTTCCGAACCCGGAACTTGCAAGTTCCACTTGTCAAATCAACGGTCCACAATCCCCACGATCCAATGGTCTAGATCTCCTTTTCACGTATCAGGACTTCACATTTCATGAAGTTGGAAGGCTCATCACTTCTCTCCTTCGATCCTCGATATCCAGAAATTCATGTGGGCCAGATCAACGGCTCACAACTCCCCATGATCTGACAGCTCAGATCAACTCTTCGTGAATCAGGACTTCACATTTCACAAAGTTGGAAGACCACTCACCTCCCTTCTCCCGATATCTCCCTGGACAATCAACGGTCCAGATTTCTCTTTCGATCAACGACTGTTATCAAATCGCGATTCACGAGTTCTTATAACTCTACCTTTTGACTTTTCTGAGTCACGAGTCAGCGAAATATTGATCTCTCACCACGTTTCCCCCTTGATGATGGATGGTTCCGATGATTTCAGAACTTCATAAGTCTGATTCTCCTGTACACTTTCAAAGCTTTAATGTTAGTGCACTTTACCTTGATCTGACGACTATGATCCTTAGGCGCATAGATCGAACGACTGAGATCCTTTCTTTGCACTCTAATCGAATGACTAAGATCTTTTCTCTAGTGCTCAGATCGAACGGTTGAGATAATTTCCTTTGCGCTCACTCCTTGTTGTCTGGACACTGATCAGACAGTTCAGATATTTTCCTCTGAGCTTACGCTTTCTGCTAACTTAGATTATTTTTGAAAGATGTAAAGGTTTCAACCTTTATCCTTCCTGTGAGTCCATTTCTTGGGTCTCGTTCGCACTTCTTGGAAAGTGTTGTCCCTCCTGAGCTTGATCTCCTCAAAGATTTCGATCTCCCAAGCACTTCTTGATTNTTCTTGAAAAGAATTATTTCCCACCTTTATGGCATTCCTCTGTTCTTGTCCTTCAACTTCTTTATGGAGTCACTTTGACTCTTTGTCGAATTCTAGACCCGTGCACTCTTTGAAAAATATATTTACACAAGATTTGAGTTCTTGCGACGACTGTGCACACCTTGCGGCAGTCTCTTTACACTTCCTACAAAGAAACCTTATGATGTGTTTCCTAAGCTTACGAGTCAAGAAAATCTTGGTCAACACACTCCTTGCGGACTGTGTGCACACCTTGCACCGGCTCACGAGGAAAAGCGATTTAAATTTCATGCAGTAATTTCAAATATATACACACCTGTAACAAGATTCATGTATTCTTGAACAAACACAATAACAGGGAAATTACAAACAACAACAAATTCACACATTGGATCAATTTTCCTTTGTTATCTTCATTCAAAATCAAGAAAATGGTTACAATAAAATTCAAACAACAATCATTTCTCTGAGATTCCTACTTGCTCGCAACTATTGTAACCCTTCTTTAGGGCGTACAAAACCTCTCTTTATACAAAAGAAACAAACTAACTGCTACCTAATTGTGGTTACATCGAGACTAGGGTTAAATTCCCAGGTCACGCGTGTTCATTCTGTCTATGCACGTGATCTTTCCTTTTATTTTTTTCTATCAACTTCAAAATATTTGCAGTGTTGGCTATTATTCGAGACTCTGGATTGGTCCTCAAGTGTTGATTTGTCTTGCCACGTGTACTTTCTAACGATGCTCCTGCATCATACTCCCCTAGGCAAAAATTCATGGACTCCTGTCCATGAGCTCCTACACCGAGTTTCCATGCTTATGGATATCAGCTGCACTCTCCCAACTAGCATCTTCTATTATATGTCCCTTCCACTTAACCAGATACTCACAATAGGTCTTCCTTCGGGTCTTCTTACCAATCCTCTGATCAACGATCTTTTCCATCTGTGGTTTTTCTACTGTAGGAATTTGTTTCTCCCACTGAATCTTCTCTTGATTTTTTTATCCCTTTGTGTCATCCTTCCTGTAAGGATACAGGTCTGAGACATTGAATATGGACGATATGCCCACATCATTTGGAAACTCGATCTCATAGGCGTTTGCATCAAACTTCCTCAAGATCTTACATGGCCCTATCTTCTTCATATTTATCTTGTTATATGTCCCCCTAGGGAACCTCTCCTTACTGAGATCTGCTAGAACCTGATCTCCTATTTCAAATTGAAGTTCTTTTCGATGTTGATAGGCTCTATGTTTGTACTCTTGGCTAGAATTCTGCAACTGCCCTCTGACCTGACTATGGAGCTTCTGCATTTTTACAGAAAAATCTTCAGCTCCAGCACTCCTGATCTCACTCTGTTCCAAGTCTCTCAACTTAGATACTCCCATGGTTTGCATTCCATACAATATTTGGAATGAGCTCTTCCCAGTTCTCTTGTTTGGTGAGTCGTTGTATGCAAACTCTGCTTATGGAAGAATATGATCCCACTGATTATGGTGCTCGGTGACCAGACTCCTCAATAAGTTTCCCAAAATTCTGTATACCACCTCAGTCTGTCCATCTATCTAAGGGTGATAAGATGAACTGAAGGACAAATATGTCCCTAACTTCTTCCACAATGTTCTCAAAAAATGACCAACAAATTTTGTGTCTCTATCCGAGACAATGCTTCTGGGTAGGTCGTGAAGTCTCACAACTTCCTTAAAGAACAGATTCACAACATATGTTGCATCACTGGTCTTATGTCATGGGATAAAGTGTTCCATCTTTGAAAATCTATCCACCACCACAAATATGGAATCACATCCTCTTTGCGTTCTTGGAAATCCCAACA
Organism: Picea sitchensis; assembly: GCA_010110895.2. Classification (NCBI taxonomy): domain Eukaryota; kingdom Viridiplantae; phylum Streptophyta; class Pinopsida; order Pinales; family Pinaceae; genus Picea; species Picea sitchensis. The sequence goes on along the minus strand of SNQJ01S0050097.1, from coordinate 61,669 downwards.
CAAAATCCATGCTTATTGCATCCCAAGGCCTCTCTGGTATGGGCAATGGTTGATACAATCCAGTTTTCTATCTTTTACCTTTTGCATGTTGGGAGATTCTACATCTGTTCACGAATTTTATCACATATTTTCTCATATCTGGCCAATAGTATGAACTGCTCAGCTATGCAAATGTCTTATCATGGCCGAAATGTCCAACCAATCCTCCACTATGTTTTTCCTTCAAAAGGTTATCCCTCATTGAGCATTTTGGTATGCACAATTGATTACCCTTAAACAACAATCCCTCTTGAATCATATACTATGTCCATTGTCTTCTATCTCTCAGCACATGATTTGCACATGCTTCGTATGCTTCCTTGAAATCTGGATCATCACTGTACATTTCCTCAAGGTGTTCGAACCCTAAGGTCTTTACCTAAAATTCCTGCAGAATCAAACATCTCTTGCTCAATGCATCAACAACTTTGTTAGCATTCCCAGCAATATTTTTTATGACAAAAGTAAAATTCTGCATAAACTCAATCCACTTTGCATGCCTCTGATTCAATTTTTCCTATCTGGTTATGAATTGTAAAGTTTGGTTATCACTATATAAGAAAAATTCTCGTGGGACAAGGTAATGTCTCCATTTCTTCGGGGCTTGGATTATGGCATAAAACTCCTTGTCATAGGTGGAGTATTTTCTCTTAGTCTCATTCAGCTTCTCGCTGAAGTAAGCAACAAATCTATTGTCCTGGCTCAAAACTCCTCCAATTGCAACACCACTTGCATCACATCTCACCTTAAATGTCTTCTCGAAATTTGGCAAGACCAGAATTGGTCGCTTTGTTATTTTCTCCTTCAGTATATTGAAGCTCTTATCGGCCTCCTCTTCCCATTTAAAATACTTGTGCCTTTTCTTCACTGTATCCATCATTGGTGCACAAATTCCATTTAAATATTTGATGAACTTCCTATAGAAACTCGCTAATCCATGGAAGCTTCTTACCTCAAAGATGATCCTGGGTGATGGCCATTCTTTGATTGCTTTCACCTTCTTCGGATCTATCTTCAGTTCATTTGAAGAGATCACAAAACCCAAGTATATGAGTTATGTCTTCATAAAAGAGGACTTCTTCAGGTTTATCAATATCTTCTCTTGTTGTAGCCTCCTCATCACTAGTGTCAGGTGCCTCAAATTCTCCTCCTTAGTCTTGCTAAAGATCAGTATATCATCTAGATACACAACCATGAACTTGCCAATGAAATCTTTTAGTATTTCATTCATCAACATCATAAAAGTACTCGGGGCATTGGTTAAGCCAAATGGCATAACAAGCCACTCATACAAACCTTCATTTTTCTTAAAGGTTGTCTTCCACTCATCACCTTCCCTCATTATGATCTAGTGATATCCACTTTTCAAATCTATCTTAGAAAATAAATTTTCTCCACTTAAACAGTCCATCAAATCATCTATTCTTGGCAAAGGGAATCTATACCTGATAGTGATCTTGTTGATGGATCTTGAGTCTGTACACATTCTCCATCCTCCATATTTATTTGGACTCAACACAGTTGGTACTGCGCATGGACTCAAGCTCTCTCTGACCAAACCCTTGTCTAACAATTCCTGGACTTGGTTCTTTACCTCCTCATTCTCTCGAGGTGTCAATCTGTACGTTGATTTGTTTGGTAGACTTGCTCCTGGTATCAAATCGATATGATGGCTGATACTTCTGATGGGTGGAAACGAGTTAGGAATCTCACCCACCACTATGTTAGAAAAATTATCTAACAATTCTTGAACTTCTTCAGGCAAATCATCTATCGAAGTACTAGTAAGGATAACTTTGGGTTTCCTCACCACAACAAACTGCATCTCCTGTTCTTTCTTGACTTCTTTCAAGAGTTCCTTCCCACTCATGAGAAGTATGCGTGTGTTGGCTTCCCCTTTCACTTTCTTCTCCTCTATTGGTAGCAACATGTGTGTCCTACCATTCTTCTCCAAGGTGTATGTATTCTTCCTCCCATCATGAATGACATTACTGTCAAACTTCCATGGTTGTCCCAACAAAATATGGCATACATCCATGGGAATTACATCAAACATAATTTCATCTCTATATCCTCATATCTTAAATTCAACCAAGCATTGTTTAGTAACCATTACCTGGTGTCATTTCTGCAACCATGAGACTTTATATGGCTCTAGGTGTAGAGTTGTCTCTAGCTCCAATTTCTCCACCATCTTCGTGGATACTAAGTTATCAGTACTCCCACTGTCAATGATCACCTTGCATACTTTGTCTTTAGTCTTGCAAGCTATCCTGAATAGCTTGTTCCTCTGTATAGGCCTTTTAACTTCTGCCTCTGGTTTTAAGAGAAACTTTCTCATCATTAGGGATGTTCCATCCTCTGTTCCTTCTTCTTCAACATTCCCTCTTTGTGCTTCTGAAATGTGAGCTTCTCCTCCTTCTTTCTTTTTCTCAAGGAATTACCAAGACATGTGCCCTGTCTTTCCATAGGCATAACAACTTATTCCTCCTCTTCCTCTTCCTCTAGAAGAGTTTCTTCCACCACCCTATCTTCCTCATGAACTTCTTCTTCTTTCTGAGTGACTGTGTGGAGTTTCATCCTCGTCTTTGGAATTATGTGCTTTGTCATGGGAAACTCCCTTTCCTTTTTTTGGGGCCGAGATTTTACCTCTACCTCGTTGGCTTTGTTTTCTGTCCAACTTCTCTTCTACCTTCAACGCAAACTGATAAGAATCCTCCACTGTCCTTACCGACATCATGTTGAGCTAATCCTGGATTTCATACCTCAAGCCATTTATTTACCTGACAACTTTTTCTTCATCCCTCTCTCTTTGCCCAACTCTAATGTTCATCTTGTAGAACTCCTAGGTGTATTATTTAACTGTCGTAACCTTCTATCTCAAGTTCTATAGCTTCCTAAATAGATTTATATGATAATCTTTGGGCTTGAATTTAGCCTTCATCTTGGATACCATTCTGTCTCAATTATTTATATTTTGTTTGCCTCTACTTCTCCTCTCAGCCTACAGTTCATCCCACCACAGTGTTGCATGTCCTTTAAGTCTGGTGACAACATGTCTCACCCTTTTCTCTCGATCGACATCTTCATAATCAAAATATTTGTCCATGGACCTTATCCAATCCAGTAGCTCTTCAACATACAAATTTCCTTTATACATTGGGACCTTTATCTTGGCTCTAGCTCCCAATATAACAACTACTCTTAGCAAGTGTTATTCGACAATGTGTTTCCCTGCAACTTCTTCGACTTCTATATCTTCACTCTCTGCATTGCTGATGTCTCCAGCATTAGGTGATCTTCTTTGCGCTTCTTCCATCGCTTCTAACCTTGCACGAAGTTATGGCATCTCTCTTTCTACAACATGATTGGTTAAAGGTGGCTCCCCTCGTCTCCTCGGTGGCATTGTGTTGACTATCTCTCACACATAGAGTATAACTTCGAGTTCTTTTCCTCCTTAGCCTGAAATCTACAGACAAAAATCATCTCTGAAACCACTTGGTGCAGACCCCCCTTCGCTCCTAAGGGTTGTGCGACCTCCCAGTCTAGGATCGATCAAGAAACCGAGTCTGATTGACTCTTCAGTCCCTCAAGGACCTTCAATCAACTGAATAGGCCCCCCTTCTTCTTAAGACACAGGTTCTATGGAACCCGCGGGCTTCTCCTTAACGCTTTTAAATCTTCAGCATACTCAAGCGCTAGCTCTCCTGGTTAAGCCCCTCCCTCTATGTGACCAAGGCTATGACTAGTCGCCTAAACGAAAGGCGCTTTGCGATTTCGCGTTTCGCGACTTCGCGTCTCATGAAGTTTGCTTTCTCATCCTTCTGAAACCCGAACTTGCAAATTCCGCTTGTCATATCAATGGTCCACAACCATCGCGATCCAATGGTCCCGATATCCTTTTCGCATATCAGGACTTTGCATTTTGCAAAGTTGGAAGGATCATCACTTCTCTCCTCTGATCCTCGATATCTCGAAATTCATGTGCACCAAATCAACGGCTCAAAACTCCCCGTGATCTAATAGCTCAGATCAACTCTTCATGAATCAGGACTTCGCATTTTGCGAAGTTGGAAGACCACTCACCTCCCTTCTACTGATATCTGAACTCCCGATATCTCCCTAGACAATCAACGGTCCAGATTTCTCCTTCGATCAACGACTGTGATCAAATCGCGATTTCATGATTCACGAGTTCTTATAACTCTGCATTTTGACTTCTCTGAGTCACGAGTCAATGAAATGTTGATCTCTCACCATGTTTCCCCCTAGATGATGGACAGTTCCGATGATTTTAGAACTTCGTAAGTCTGATTCTCCTGTACACTTTCAAATATTTAATGTTAATGCACTTTACCTTGATTGGATGGCTATGATCCTTAGGTGTGCAGATCCGACGGTTGAGATCCTTTCTTTGCACTTTGATCGAATGACTGAGATATTTTCTCTGGCGCTTATATCGAACAATTGATATATTTTCCTTTGCGCTCACTCCTCTTTGTCCAGACGCTGATCAGGCGATCAAAATGTTTTCCCCTAAGCTTACGCTTTTTGCTAACTTAGAAGATTTTCGAAAGATGTAAAGGTTTCAACCTTTATCCTTCCTGCGAGTTCGTTTCTTGGGTCTTGTTTGCACTTCTTGGAAAGTGTTGTCCCTCCTAAGCTTGATCTCCTCAAAGATTTCGATCTCCCAAGTACTTCTTTATTTTCCGGGAAATTCGTCAAACTTAGATCCAAAGATTCTTGAAAAGAATTATTTCCTGCCTTCCTGGTGTTCCTCTGTTCTTGTCCTTCGGCTTCTTTACGGAGTTGCTTCGAGTCTTCGTCAAATTCTAGACCTGTGCACTCTTTGAAAAGGATATGTACACAAGATTTGAGTTCTTGCGATGACTGTGCACACCTTGCGATAGTTGCTTTACAGTTCCTGCAAAGAAACCTTACGTTAATCCTCCTGAGCTTACGAGTCGAGAGAGACTCGGCCAACGCACTCCTTGCAGACTGTGTTCACACCTTACACGAGCTCACGAGGAAAAACAATTTAAATTTTATGCAATAATTTCAAAGATATACACACATGTAAGAAGATCCATGTATTCTTGAACAAACACAATAACAGGGAAATTACAAACAACAACAACTTCACACATTGGATCAATTTTCCTTTATTATCTTCATTCAAAATCAAGAAAATGGTTATATTAAAATTCAAACAACAATCACTTCTCTGATATTCCTACTTGCTCACAACTACCATAACCCTTCTTTAGGGAATACAAAACCTCTCTTTATACAAAAGAAACAAACTAACTGCTACCTAATTGTGGTTACATCGACACTAGGGTTAAATTCCCAGGGCACGCGTGCTCATTATGTCTACGCGCGTGATCTTTCCTTTTATTGTTTTCTACCAGCTTCAAAATATTTGCAGTGTTGGCTATTATTCGAGACTCCAGATTGGTCCTCAGGCGTTGAGTTGTCCTGGCACGTGTACTTGTCGACGATGCTCCTGCATCAAATTACATTGATGTGTTCTTTTGGTTTACAATACAGTTGATTGTTTGATGTCTATGAGCAATAATCATGATCTTTTCCCCCTCATTATAACATTTTTTGCTCAATACAACCCCTCGCATATCCCAGAACCCTTGTTCACCCCCTTCTCATTGACAACTATTAAACAATTTGTATGGATTGGATTGCATGAGTCTGATATGTTGTTGAGCCAAATTTTATTTCATATTTAAAAAATTTGTCATGTATGGTTGTTAAAGAAACTATTTTCTAATCAATTATGCATATAGGAATGAGATTTTTGTTGAAATTACTGATACAACTGAGAGGGGGGGGGGTGAATCAGTTGTCTTTGAGCTTAAACAATTTTAAGTCTATTAAAACATTCTTAAACTTTCTTCAAGTGATCATCAACATTATATAGCATATGGACAGTAAAAGTAAAAAGCATCAATCACACATAAGGTATACACAGAGACAGATTTTCACGAGGAAACCCATAAAGGGAAAAAACCTCTTCTTCTTCGAAATGATATGCAGTCTTTTAAGTTCTGTACATCATCTTTAATTGAGCACCAACTCAATGTGAGGCTGCTACCTTTGTTTTACAAGCTGCAACTTGTTTGAGAGCACCAACTCTCTGGTTTCTCTAGCACCCACTAGAAGGANGGAAAAAGGAAAGGGAGGAACAAGAGGAGATATAGAAGGAGAATCATACTAAGGTTTGCTCTTTGAGTTTTGTTTAGATAATTCAGTTTTCATTCATTCCTTAATTCATTAGAAGCCTAATTCTTTTTTATGATAGCATGGTCCTATTGTAGACAACAAGATTCAGGGTTGAATTACATCATTCAGACACTTGTTTTTCAGAGGTGTTGATCTATCTTTGATAGTTTGTGTAGACTTGTCTGTTTGTGAATTAGATTTCATGAATGACAAAGGCTATTGTGCAGAGTCGAGTGGGCAGCAATCTGTGGCAAGATGATCCAACTTTTAAAGTTCAGTTTTTTACTTTTTGTCAGAAGTCCTTTTGTATGTTTCGTCGAGGACGTCTAAGTTTGACTTTGGTCCAAAACTTCCTCAGGAATTTTTTTAAAGAGAACGATTCTTTGATGAATTGGAATGAAATAAACGATTGCTTTATGTCTCGTCTTTTTTTATTATTGACTTGGTGTCTTTAATTCTGTCTCTATATTTATTTCAGCAACTGTTATGTTCATAAAATTACATAAATAATGAATTTTTCAGCAAGCTTTTATTTATAAAAAAACTAGCCTAAGAACTTGTAAACAATACTTGTGAATTAGGATACCAATTTTGATGGCTATAAATATAGGGTGATATTCCCGTCTATCTTGCTTTAGCCAAGAAAGATCTAAAAATGCTTGAGTAAGATCATTTTATATCTTTTCCTCAACATTTATTTGACGACCATAGTGGGGAGATCTTCAATATCTCTTTGGTTAATTTTTATGCTTGATTAGCATCGAATACATCTATTTTTCTGATATTGATTCTTTGACGATTTTAATTCTTAATGGATGTGCTTGTTGCAAGGCAGCCCGATATTGAGCCTGGTCTTCAAGATCAGACCAACATTGCTTTGGATTTGTTTAACACCATTTTAGACACTACCAATACTTGGGCTAAACTTAATCATTCATGGGCAACAATTGAACGAGATATTAGTGCCCAAGAACATTGGGAAGATAGACGTAGATAGCCTAGAAGTCAGCAATAAACTTCTTGTTCCTTCATCTTTGGCCTTCCTTTCATGTCCTTAGACGCTCATGTTTCTAGAATAAGAAGAGGTTTATCACCTGAAATTAATCCTATTGCTGAAATAGGAAGAAGGAACATTGTATTATCAACCCAACAAAGTTCTCTAAGGAGAACTTTGTCTGATTCATCCAATTCATTTTTCTCTCCCTTACCTATCATCCACAAGATTGCATCTAGTGGTGGCTCTGGTGGCATTGAAAGTTCTTCCTCCTCTCAGTCTTCAACTTCGTCGGCGATTGGTGGCTTATATAGCCACCATATCCTTGTCCAATGTACCACAAATCCCACCAAAGTCATTAAAAAGTATGGAATTTTTCAGTTTGAAGAAGATGCCAAAACCACACCGTGGCATGTTTCCTCTCCTCTTAACCTAGCACCTGCTACTCGTCCACTTCCTAAATTCAAAGAGAATCTCCCTAGGTTTCGGGGAATAATATTGTCACTACAAATGAAAAACTGGTGACATTTTCTAATGTTTGTCACAACATAGGAGCCAATGCCAACGATACTTGCATGCGTTTATTCATCAATTCCTTGGAAGGAAAGGCTACGACCGATTTCTTTGAACTTCGTCCTAAGATTCTGTCTACTTGGGAGGAGTTAGTTTATTGGTTCAAATCCACCTATGGGCAATCTAAAATCCCAACTGAGCAGTTATAGGAGTACAATAACATCGCTTATAAGAATGGTGATACCATCAAGTTATTCAACTTGTGTTTCACTAAGTTATAAAATCAAATCTCGGAACTCATTCGACCTCAAAACCAAGCTACTTTCATGAATTACTACAATGCATTACCTCCCCCCTATCGTCATAGGATTTAGGAAAAATCCATTGATAACCTCGGTTCTGCTCTGCATAATTATTTAGAGTATGAAGAAAAGATTGAAATAGCAGATCTTCCTCAGGGAGAATCGGTTAAACAGACAGACATGTATGCCATCTTACATCTAGTACAAGATATGAATAATCGTATGATAGCGTATGAGCGAAAGGGAAATTTCTCCCCTCTCACCCCTGGAGCTTCATCCTCTTCTGCACCCCTTTTTATAAATCCAATTGAAAATAACTTTCAGCCTAAAGCAATCATGCCTCGAATTTGGTGTAACTTTTGCGAGGAACACCATGAGGAAACCACATGTGAGGTAAGGAAGAGCGCCATAGATAAGATCTTTGGTAAAATACCAGAAAATACCATCGTTGTCCTAGATTTTGCAGAGCCAAAAGATGTCATGATCATAAATAATAGGAACAAATCCTACGCTCCCAAAGGAAAATAATAGGAACAAATCCTACGCTCCCAAAGGAAAATAATAGGAACAAATCCTCACCAGCTGCTACTATTCTGGCTCCTAAAGTTCTTGAAAGTCAAGGAATTACCTCCCCTCTCCCCTCTTCCAAATACAATATTCTAAATCAGTTGGCCAACATCAAAGAAGATGCAACCCTTCTATACATGGTTGTCATCCCTAAACAACAGAGGCATCTAAAACAATTCATGGAAGGAAAAGATTATGTTGTAGCCAACCTCTCTGAAGAGGTAAATGAAGAGGATTCATCTGTAAATAAAGTAGGTGTACATAAATTTAGATACCCTATAAAAAATCCCCCTTTTTATATTTCTGTAAATATTATGGATAAGATCACCCATTGTTTCCTCATTGATGGTGGTTCGGGCCCAAGTGTAATGTCGAAGATTATTATGGAAGATCTAGGCTTGTCTTGTACAAATTAAAACACCAGGAGAATGATCTCTTATAATAGTCTACAATAAACGACCATAGGTGAGATTAAAGATGTGACCTTAGTTTTGTGCGCACACCCTGAAATAAGGACAACCCTTAGTATTCAAGTAATTGACATGCCAGTAAGAAATTACTCAAACATCTTAGGAAGAGATTGGAAATATTTGGCGGGTGGATACCTCTCACTCGATGGGACACACTTATCCGTTCCTCGGAATGGAAAAAACATTATAGTCCTTAGAGAGGGAAGGATTTCACCTTACATAGAAAGTGTCCCACAACCTAATGTGAACTATATCGAAGAGGACCTAGGGTGTATTCCATCTTTGTTGAGGAAGATAGCATTCCCTTGGAAAAAATTGATTTGAATGATGGTATGTGGCACATACACTTTGATGGTTCATGCTCTAGTGAAGGTAATAGAGCTGGCATAATCTTGTACTCTCCTGTGGGGAAAATTCATAATTTTTCTTACAGGTTGGATTTTTCTTGCACAAATAATGTCATTGAATTCGAAGCTTTATTATTAGGCATTGAAAACGCCTATAATCTTGGTTGTGGTCACCTTTCATTTTTTGGAGATTATAAACTTGTTGTGAACCTTGTACGTAAGATATACTCTCCTAGAAACAAGTTGATGAAACGATATACCCAAATTGTTTCAACACTTATCTTGAACCTATTATCTTTTAACATCACTCATGTTAAGAGGGAATTGAACTCAATGGTTGATCGGTTAGTTGTTTTTGCAGCCTCTCCTAATCGGCAACTTCTGCCACACACACCTTTTGTACTTTTCAATCTCTATATCGTCCACATATCCCTGACAATATAGAATCTTGGCATGTTTTTCCTAGCGATGAGATCATTTTTGCTTTCATTCAAAATGAACCTTATAAGCCCAAGGAAATTATATCCATAGAAGATAACAAGATTCCTAAGGGCTTGACTCCCCTACAGAGTTCATTTTCATCGAGTGATGTAGGCAATAAAGAGAAATAGAAAGAAGAGGAGTCAAAAAGTAAGATGCATGAAACCATCTCCTTGAACATTGGGGCACCTGAGTATCCAAAGAATGTTAATATGGTTGACCTCCGACCTCCATGTGTTTTGTTCCACCGAGAGAACCCTTGGTTATTTTGTTCATTAGTTACAGAGCCCGATTTTGATAAACTAAAACAGTCGCACCCTGCTGGGCATCTTGCTGACTGTCATAAGTTGGTTAAGTAATATTGACAGTGGCTTTGATTGTTGGCTTGCCTCTGTTTGATCGGGTTGATTGGAGAGTTGTAATTGGAAATGATAATGGGCATACAGTCGTTGCCTCCTTTTGTTGTGACAGTTGAATCGATAACTCAACATAGTTTTAAATGGTTTGATTGGGAGTAATTGGATATGTATAGTCACAGAGATGCCTCTTTGCGTTATGCATTGGTTTGTGGGTTCCTACAACGTGGCATAAAAATTAGTTGGTGTTTGTTGTGTGTTTAATTTTTCCGGATCGGGATTATTGCAAGTTGAAGAGTTGATAATCACGGTCTGGTTGTCTAATGTGTATGATTTATGTAGACATCGTGCTTCATTTTTTTTTAATTGCACCATTAGAGATGAGCATGGGGTTTTGGTAGTATGGTTTCATTGCGAATTTAATTGTTAAATTTGTCAAAAGAATGGAATCGAGCATGTTTTTAATGAGTCTGTTCAACTCAGGAAAGACCTATGTCTATGTTTGATTTGGGAAATTAAATTTATGGCCAGTGGTTGATGTTTTTTTTATGTTGAACAGAGTTGAAATAATATGACTGTGTGTTCCTTGGATTTTGTTTTAAATATGAAAGGGAAGTAAATGAAAAGAAACAAAATTCTTTTAACAAGATGGGTGAAGTCAAGACGATTCTGAGTATAATTATATTATGTGTTAATTGAAGGTTTTTAAGGAAATTGAGTGTAGGAAAGTGAACAAGTTTTAACACACATCAATTGTTTAATTGGCCACAGTAATTGTTCAATTGGTGTTGGAATAGTTGTATTGAATACATAACTATTTTTATGGATTACTTAATTGGTTTTTTGAAGAATATTCGCTCTTTTCCCCTACCATTATTTCACTTTTCGCTCATTACAATTCCCCTTGCCTTCCCATATTCACTATCCACTCCCTATTCCTAAAATTTAATTATAGTTAAGATAAGTTATGTATTATGACAGTTAAATGATAACAGGGATCAATTATGGTGCAAACCCCCCTTCGCTCCTAAGGGTTGTGCGACTTCCCGGTCTAGGATCGATCAAGAAACCGAGTCTGATTGATTCTTCAGTCCCTCAAGGACCTTAAATCACCTGAATAGGCCCCCCTTCTTATTAAGATGCAGGTTCTATGGAACCCACGGGATTCTCCTTAACGTTTTTAAATCTTCAACGTATTCAAGCACTAGCTCTTATGGTTAAGCCCCTCCCTCTATGTGACCAAGGTTGTGACCAGTCACCTAAATGAAAGGCGCTTCGCGATTTCTCATTTCGCGACTTTGCGTCTCACGAAGTTCACTTGCTCATCCTTCCGAACCCGGAACTTGCAAGTTCCACTTGTCAGATCAACGGTCCACAATCCCCGCGATCCAACGGTCCAGATCTCCTTTTCACATATCAGGACTTCGCATTTTGTGAAGTTGGAAGGCTCATCACTTCTCTCCTTCGATCCTCGATATCCAAAAATTCATGTGCGCTAGATCAATGACTCACAACTCCCCATGATCTGATAGCTCAGATCAACTCTTCGTGAATCAGGACTTCACGTTTCACAAAGTTGGAAGACCGCTCACCTCCCTTCTCCCAATATCTTCCTGGACAATCAACGGTCCAGATTTCTCTTTCGATCAACGACTGTTATCAAATCGCGATTCGCGAGTTCTTATAACTCTACCTTTTGACTTGTCTGAGTCACGAGTCAGCAAAATGTTGATCTCTCACCATGTTTCCCCCTTGACGATGGATGGTTCCAATGATTTCAGAGCTTCGTAAGTCTGATTCTCCTGTACACTTTCAAAGCTTTAATGTTAGTGCACTTTACCTTGATCTGACGACTATGATCCTTAGGCGCATAGATTGAACGAATGAGATCCTTTCTTTGCACTCTAATCGAATGACTGAGATCTTTTCTCTAGTTCTTAGATCGAACGGTTGAGATAATTTACTTTGTGCTCACTCCTTGTTTTCTGGACACTGATCGGATGGTCCAGATATTTTCCCCCGAGCTTACGCTTTCTGCTAACTTAGAATATTTTCGAAAGATGTAAAGGTTTCGACCTTTATCCTTCCTGCGAGTCCATTTCTTGGGTCTTGTTCACACTTCTTGGAAAGTGTTGTCCCTCCTGAGCTTGATCTCCTCAAAGATTTCGATCTCCCAAGAACTTCTTGATTTTCTGAGAAATTTGTCAATCTCAAATCCAAAGATTCTTGAAAAGAATTATTTCCCACCTTTTTGGCATTCCTTTGTTCTTGTCCTTCAACTTCTTTACGGAGTCACTTTGACTCTTTGTCAAATTCCAGACCCGTGCACTCTTTGCAAAATATATTTACACAAGATTTGAGTTCTTGTGACGACTGTGCACACCTTGCAGCAATCGCTTTACACTTCCTTCAAAGAAACCTTATGATGTTCCTCCTAAGCTTACGAGTCAAGAAAATCTTGGTCAACACACTCCTTGTGGACTGTGTGCACACCTTGCACCGGCTCACGAGGAAAAGCGATTTAAATTTCATGCAGTAATTTCAAATATATACACACCTGTAACAAGATTCATGTATTCTTGAACAAACACAATAACAGGGAAATTACAAACAACAACAACTTCACACATTGGATCAATTTTCCTCTGTTATCTTCATTCAAAATCAAGAAAATGGTTACAATAAAATTCAAACAACAATCACTGCTCTGAGATTCCTACTTGCTCGCAACTATTGTAACCCTTCTTTAGGGCATACAAAACCTCTCTTTATACAAAAGAAACAAACTAACTGCTACCTAATTGTGGTTACATCGAGACTAGGGTTAAATTCCTAGGTCACGTGTGCTCATTCTGTCTATGCATGTGATCTTTCCTTTTATTGTTTTCTATAAGCTTCAAAATATTTGCAGTGTTGGCTATTATTCGAAACTCTAGAGTGGTAGTCAAGTGTTGATTTGTCTTGCCACATGTACTTTCTGACAATGCTCCTGCATCATACTCCTCTGGGCAAAAATTCATGGACTCCTTTCCATAAGCTCCTGCACCGAGTTTCCATGCTTCTGGATATCAGCTTCACTCTCCCAACTGGCATATTCTATTAAATGTCCCTTCCACTTAACCAGATACTCACAATAGGTCTTCCTTCGGGTCTTCTTACCAATCCTCTGATCAACGATCTTTTCCATCTGTGGTTTTTCTACTGTAGGAATTTGTTTCTCCCACCGAATCTTCTCTTGATTTTTTTATCCCTTTGTGTCATCCTTCCTGTAAGGATACAAGTCTGAGACATTGAATATGGGCGATATGCCCACATCATCTGGCAGCTCGATATCATAGGCGTTTGCATCAAACTTCCTCAAGATCTTACATGGCCCTATCTTCTTCATATTTATCTTGTTATATGTCCCCCTAGGGAACCTCTCCTTCCTGAGATCTGCTAGAACCTGATCTCCTATTTCAAATTGAAGTTCTTTGCGATGTTGATTGGCTCTATGTTTGTACTCTTGGCTAGAATTCTGCAACTGCCCTCTGACCCGGCTATGGAGCTTCTGCATTTCTACAACAAAATCTTCTGCTCCAGCACTCCTGATCTCACTCTGTTCCAAGTCTCTCAACTTAGATACTCCCATGGTTTGCATTCCATACAATATTTGGAATGAGATCTTCCCAGTTCTCTTGTTTGGTGAGTCGTTTTATACAAACTCTCCTTGTGGCAGAATATGATCCCACTGATTATGGTGCTCGGTGACCAGACTCCTCAATAAGTTTCCCAAACTTTTGTATACCACCTCAGTCTATCCATTTGTCTAAGGGTGATAAGCTGAACTGAAGGACAAATATGTCCCTAACTTCTTCCACAATGTTCTCAAAAAATTACCAACAAATTTTGTGTCTCTATCCGAGACAATGCTTCTGGGTAGGTCGTGAAGTCTCACAACTTCCTTAAAGAACAGAATCGCAACATATGTTGCATCACTGGTCTTATGGCATGGGATAAAGTGTGCCATCTTTGAAAATCTATCCACCACCACAAATATGGAATCACATCCTCTTTGCGTTCTTGGAAATCCCAACACAAAATCCATGCTTTTTGCATCCCAAGGCCTCTCTGGTATGGGCAATGGTTGATACAATCTAGTGTTCTATCTTTTACCTTTTGCATGTTGGGAGATTCTACGTCTGTTCACGAATTTTATCACATATGTTCTCATATCTGGCCAATAGTATGAACTACTCAACTGTGCAAATGTATTATCATGGCTGAAATGTCCAACCAATCCTCCACTATGTTTTTCCTTCAAAAGGTTATCCCTCATTGAGCATTTTGGTATGCACAATTGATTACCCTTAAACAACAATCCCTCTTGAATCATATACTATGCCCATTGTCTTCTATCTCTCAGCACATGATTTTCACATGCTTCATATGCTTGCTTGAAATCTGGATCATCACTGTACATTTCCTCAAGGTGTTCGAACCCTAAGGTCTTTACCTGAAATTCCTGCAGAATAAAAAATCTCTTGCTCAATGCATCAACAACTTTGTTAGCATTCCCAACAATATCTTTTATGACAAAAGTAAAATTCTTCATAAACTCAATCCACTTTGCATGCCTCTGATTCAATTTTTCCTATCTGGCTATGAATTGTAAAGTTTGGTTATCACTNGAAGAAATGGAGACATTACCTTGTCCCACGAGAATTTTTCCTATCTGGCTATGAATTGTAAAGTTTGGTTATCACTATATAAGAAAAATTCTCGTGGGACAAGGTAATGTCTCCATTTCTTCAGGGCTTGGATTATGGCATAAAACTCCTTGTCATAGGTGGAGTATTTTCTCTTAGTCTCATTCAGCTTCTCACTAAAGTAAGAAACAAGTCTATTGTCCTAGCTCAAAACTCCTCCAATTGCAACACCACTTGCATCACATCTCACCTGAAATGTCTTCTTGAAATTTGGCAAGACCAGAATTGATCGCTTTGTTATTTTCTCCTTCAGTATATTGAATCTCTTATCAGCCTCCTCTTCCCATTTAAAATACTTGTGCCTTTTCTTCACTGTATCCATCATTGGTGCACAAATTCCACTGAAATCTCTAATGAACTTCCTATAGAAACTCGCTAATCCATGGAAGCTTCTTACCTCAAAGATGCTTCTGGGTGATGGTCATTCTTTGATTGCTTTCACCTTCTTTGGACCCATCTTCAGTTCATTTGAAGAGATCACAAAACCCAAGTAAATGAGTTATGTCTTCATAAAAGAGGACTTCTTCAGGTTTATCAATAGCTTCTCCTATTGTAGCCTCCTCATCACTAGTGTCAGGTGCCTCAAATTCTCCTCCTTAGTCTTGCTAAAGATCAGTATATCATCTAGATACACAACCACGAACTTGCCAATGAAATCTTTTAGTATTTCATTCATCAACCTCATAACAGTACTTGGGGAATTGGTTAAGCCAAATGGCATAACAAGCCACTCATACAAACCTTCATTTGTCTTAAAGGTTGTCTTCCACTCATCACCTTCCCTCATTCTGATCTAGTGATATCCACTTTTCAAATCTATCTTAGAAAATAAATTTTCTCCACTTAAACAATCCATCAAATCATCTATTCTTAGCAAAGGGAATCTATACCTAATAGTGATCTTGTTGATGGATCTCGAGTCTGTACACATTCTCCATCCTCCATATTTATTTGGACTCAACACAGTTGGTACTGCGCATGGACTCAAGCTCTCTCTGACCAAACCCTTTTCTAACAATTCCTGGACTTGGTTCTTTACCTCCTCATTCTCTCGAGGTGCAGTCTGTACGTTGCTTTGTTTGGTAGACTTGCTCCTAATATCAAATCGATATGATGGTTGATACTTCTGATGGGTGGAAACGAGTTAGGAAGCTCACCCACCACTATGCTAGCAAAATTATCTAACAATTCCTGAACTTCTTTAGGCAAATCATCTATCGAAGTACTAGCAAGGATAACTTTGGGTTTCCTCGCCACAACAAGCTGCATCTCCTGTTCTTTCTTGACTTCTTTCAAGAGTTCCTTCCCACTCATGAGAAGTATGCTTGTGTTGGCTTCCCCTTTCACTTTCTTCTCCTCTATTGGTAGCAACATGTGTGTCCTACCATTCTTCTCCAAGGTGTATGTATTCTTCCTCCCATCATGAATGACATTACTGTCAAACTGCCATGGTTGTCCCAACAAAATATGGCATACATCCATGGGAATTACATCAAACATAATGTCATCTCTATATCCTCATATCTTAAATTCAACCAAGCATTATTTAGTAACCATTACCTGGTGTCCTTTCTGCAACCATGAGACTTTATATGGCTCTAGGTGTAGAGTTGTCTCTAGCTCCAATTTCTCCACCATCTTCGTGGATACTAAGTTATCAGTACTCCCACTGTCAATGATCACCTTGCATACTCTGTCTTTAGTCTTGCAAGCTATCATGAATAGATTGTTCCTCTGTACTGGCCTTTTAACTTCTGCCTCTGGTTTTAAGAGAAACTTTCTCATCATTAGGGATGTTCCATCCTCTGCTTCTTCTGCTTCAACATTCCCTCTTTGTGCTTCTGAAATGTGAGCTTCTCCTCCTTCTTTCTTTTTCTCGAGGAATTCCCAAAACATGTGCCCTGTCTTTCCACAAGCATAACACCTTATTCCTCCTCTTCCTCTTCCTCTAGAAGAGTTTCTTCCACCACCCTATCTTCCTCAGGAACTTCTTCCTCTTTCTGAGTGACTGTGTGGAGTTTCATCCTTGTCCTTGGAATTATGTGCTTTGTCATGGGAAACTCCCTTGCCTTTGTTTGGGGCTGAGATTTTACCTCTACCTCGTTGGCTTTGTTTTCTGTCCAACTTCTCTTCTACCTTCAACGCAAACTGATAAGAATCCTCCACTGTCCTTATCGACATCATGTTGAGCTAATCTTGGATTTCATACATCAGGCCATTTATTTACCTGACAACTTTTTCTACATCCCTCTCTCTTTACCCAACTCTAATGTTCATCTTGTAGAACTCCTCTGTGTATTATTTAACTGTTGTAACCTTCTATCTCAGGTTTTGTAGCTTCCTGAATAGATTGATCTGATAATCTTTGGGCTTGAATTTAGCCTTAATCTTGGATACCATTCTGTCTCAATTCTTTATATGTTGTTTGCCTCTACTTCTCCTCTCAGCCTGCAGTTCATCCCACCACAGTTTTGCATGTCCTTTAAGTTTGGTGACAACATGTATCACCCTTTTCTCCCAATCGACATCTTCATAATCGAAATATTTGTCCATGGACCTTATCCAATCCAGCAGCTCTTCAACATCCAAATTTCCTTCATACATTGGGACCTTTATCTTGGCTCTAGCTCCCAATCTAACAACTACTCTTAGCAAGCATTATTTGGCATGTGTTTCCCTACAACTTCTTCGACTTCTATATCTTCACTCTCTGCATTGCTGACGTCTCCAGCATTAGGTGATCTTCTCTGCGCTTCTTCCATCGCTTCTAACCTTGCACAAAGTTATTGCATCTCTCTTTCTACAACATGATTGGTTAAAGGTGGCTCCCCTCGTCTCCTCGGTGGCATTGTGTTGACTGTCTCTCACACATAGAGTACAACTTCAAGTTCTTTTCCTCCTTAGTCTAAAATCTACAGACAAAAATCAGCTCTGAAACCACTTGGTGTAGACCCCCCTTCACTCCTAAGGGCTGTGCGACCTCACGGTCTAGGATCGATCAAGAAACCGAGTTTGATTGACTTTTCAGTCCCTCAAGGACCTTCAATCAACTAGGCCCCCCTTCTTCTTAAGACACAGGTTATATGGAACCCGTGGGCTTCTCCTTAACGCTTTTAAATCTTCAGTGTATTCAAGCGCTAGCTCTCCTGGTTAAGCCCCTCCCTCTATGTGACCAAGGCTATGACTAGTCGCCTAAACGAAAGGCGCTTTGTGATTTCACGTTTCGCGACTTTGTGTCTTATGAAGTTCGCTTTCTCATCCTTCTGAAACCTGAACTTGCGAATTCCTCTTGTCAAATCAACGGTCCACAACCATCGTGATCCAATGGTCCAGATCTCCTTTTCGCATATCAGGACTTTGCATTTCGCGAAGTTGGGAGGATCATCACTTCTCTCCTTTGATCCTAGATATCCCAAAATTCATGTGCACCAAATCAATGGCTCAAAAATCCCTGTGATCTAATAGCTCAGATCAACTCTTCATGAATCAGGACTTCGCATTTTGCGAAGTTGGAAGACCGCTCACCTCCCTTCTCCTGATATCCAAACTCCCGATATCTCCCTAGACAATCAACGGTCCAGATTTCTCCTTCGATCAACGATTGTGATCAAATCACAATTTCATGATTCACGAGTTCTTATAACTCTGCATTTTAACTTCTCTGAGTCACGAGTTAATGAAATGTTGATCTCTTGCCACGTTTCCCCCTAAATGATGGACAGTTCCGATGATTTTAGAACTTCGTAAGTCTGATTCTCCTGTACACTTTCAAAGATTTAATGTTAATGCACATTACCTTGATTGGATGGCTACAATCCTTAGGTGCGCAGATCAGACGGTTGAGATCCTTTCTTTGTGCTTTGATCGAACGACTGAGATATTTTCTTTGGCACTTAGATCGAACAATTGATATATTTTCCTTTGCGCTCACTCCTCTTTGTCCGAACGCTGATCAGACGATCACAATATTTTTCCCTGAGCTTACGCTTTTTGCTAACTTAGAAGATTTTCGAAAGATGTAAAGGTTTCGACCTTTATCCTTCCTGCGAGTTCATTTCTTGGGTCTTGTTCGCACTTCTTGGAAAGTGTTGTCCCTCCTAAGCTTTATCTCCTCAAAGATTTCGATCTCCCAAGCACTTCTTAATTTTCCGGGAAATTCATCAAACTTAGATCCAAAGATTCTTGAAAAGAATTATTTCCCGCCTTCCTAGTGTTCCTCTGTTCTTTTCCTTCAGCTTCTTTATGGAGTTGCTTCGAGTCTTCGTCAAATTCTAGACCTGTGCACTCTTTGAAAAAGATATTTACACAAGATTTGAGTTCTTGTGACGACTGTGCACACCTTGTGACAGTCGCTTTACAGCTCCTACAAAGAAACCTTACGTTGTTCCTCTTGAGCTTACGAGTCGAGAGAGACTCAGCCAACGCACTCCTTGCAGACTGTGTGCACACCTTACACGAGCTCACGAGGAAAAATGATTTAAATTTTATGCAAGAATTTCAAAGATATACACACTTGTAACAAGATCCATGTATTCTTGAACAAACACAATAACAGGGAAATTACAAACAACAACAGCTTCACACATTGGATCAATTTTCCTTTGTTATCTTCATTCAAAATCAAGAAAATGGTTACAGTAAAATTCAAATAAAAATCACTTCTCTGATATTCCTACTTTCTCACAACTATCGTAACCCTTATTTAGGGAATACAAAACCTCTCTTTATACAAAATAAACAAACTAACTGCTACCTAATTGTGGTTACATCGACACTAGGGTTAAATTCCCAGGTCACGCGTGCTCATTATGTCTACACGCGTGATCTTTCCTTTTATTGTTTTCTACCAACTTCAAAAGATTTGTAGTGCTGGCTATTATTCGAGACTCCAGATTGGTCCTCAGGTGTTGAGTTGTCCTGGCACGTGTACTTGTTGACGATGCTCCTGCATCAAATTACATTGATGTGTTCTTTTGGTTTACAATACAGTTGATTGTTTGATGTCTATGAGCAATAATCATGATCTTTTCCCCCTCATTATAAAATTTTTCGCTAAATACAACCCCTCGCATATCCCAGAACCCTTGTTCACCCCCTTCTCATTGACAACTATTAAATGATTTGTATGGATTGGATTGCATGAGTCTGATATGTTGTTGAGCCAAATTTTATTTCATATTTAAAAAGGTTGTCATGTATGGTTGTTAAAGAAACTATTTTTCTAATCAATTATGCATATAGGAATGAGATTTTTCAGCAGAGGTAGCCATGGCAGGGGTAACCGAGGAAGAGGAAATTGGAACAGGGGTCCTAGAAGGCCAATATTCTCTATACACTTTGATGCAGACTCGCAAGATTTAGGTCGATTATTTCAAGCTGGATTTTTTAACTAGATTGGGCAAGGAGTGGTCCAACCTAGGCTTGGAAGACCTCCCTTCCAAGCCCCACAAGTCCACGGTATCCCAATGCCTCCTCATGTCTCACTGCAACCTAAAGTTGCCGAAAACGATGGATGGCAAGAGACTGTCCACCCGGTAGTCTCCCAACATCGTGGTTGGCCTAACTTGTCTCTACCTGCTCCTCCACCTATCAATAAAATTGTCCAAGTTGCCCCTGTCCACTCACCAGTATAGTCTTCCCATGCAAGAAAAAGGTTAAAACCTGAGGCCCACTATGCTCCTGACAAGGAAAATCCACTGTTGCCCCTTCCTCACCCTCTAATGACTCTGATAAATCTGTGTCCTCCCGCATGCATTTGAGAGATGATTGCTCTCATGTGATCGGTGAGATTAGACCTAAAGGCTCCACACAGCCTAAGGAAAATCCAGAGATATCAAAAGGTGACAACAACAATAAGGGAAAGATTGCCTCCCAGAGTGGAAAATATGGATTTTAAGTTTTTGTTTATTAGTTGTTGAGAACAATTGACTTCTAAAACTTTGGATAGCGTATTATATTTTGGATATATGGGTAATATATTTTTGGAAATAATTTCAATTATCATTGATATAAATTGTCAAAATATGAAAGTGATGATGGGAGTCACAAGGAGGGATGTTTTGTTTGATTAACTAGTTGTGTTATCATTGTTAGAGAACTAAAGGGAGTCACAAGGGGTCCCACCTACTAGTTATTATTTATTTAAAACCCTTATTATGATTTTATTACTTTTCCCCCTTAACTACAAGGTTGGTTGAGTTTTAGTTAACTTAACTAAGGAAGTAGTTCAAGTACTTCAACCAATTCTAATTTGCTTAAAGGCAAAAGGAAAGGGAGGAACAAGAGGAAATATAAAAGGAGAAGAATACTAAGGTTTGCTCTTTGAGTTTTGTTGAGATAATTCAATTTTCATTCATTCCTTAATTCATTAGAAGCCTAATTCTTTTTTATGATAGAAGGGTCCTATTGTAGATAGCAAGATTCAGGGTTGAATTACATCATTCAAACACTTGTTTTTCAGAGGTGTTGATCTATCATTGATAGTCTGTGTAGAATTGTATGTTTGTGAATTAGATTTCATGACTGACAAAGGTTATTGGGCAGAGTCGAATGGGAAACAATCTATGGCAAGTTGATCCAGATTTTAAAGTTCAGTTTTTTACTTTCTGTCAAAAGTCCTTTTGTATGTTTTATCAGGGAAGTCTAAGTTTGACTTTGGTCCAAAACTTCCTCAGGAAATTTTGTAAAGAGAACGATTCTTTGATGAATTGGAATGAAATAAACGATTGCTTTATGTCTCATATGTTTTGATTATTGACTTGGTGTCTTTACTTTTGTCTCTATATTTATTTCAGCATTTGTTATGTTCAGAAAATTACATAAATAATGAATTTTTCAGCAAGCTTTTATTTATAAAAAAACTAGCCTAAGCACTTGTAAAC
>SNQJ01S0050097.1:2408-39725 GCA_010110895.2 Picea sitchensis | reverse complement strand
TAGTTAATCATACAAAACATCCCTCCTTGTGACTCCCATCATCACTTTCATATTTTGACAATTTATGTCAATGATAATTGAAATTATTTCCAAAAATATATTACCCATATATCCAAAAAATAGTGTGTTGTCCAAAATTTCAGAAGTCAACTATTCTCAACAATTAATAAATAAAAACTTAAATCCATATTTTCCACTCTGGGAGGAAATCTTCCCCTTGTTGTTGTTGTCACCTTTTGATCTCTCTGAATTTGACTTAGGCTATGTGGATCCTTTAGGACTAATATCACTGATCACATGAGAGCAATCATCTCTCAAATGCATGCGGGAGGGCACGGATTTATCAGAGTCATTTGAGGGTCAGGAAGGGGAAACAATGGCTTTTCCTTTGTCAGGAGCATGGTGGGCCTCGATTTTTAACCTTTTTCTTGCATGGGAAGACTGTATTGGTGAGTGGATAGGGGCATCTTGGACAATTTGATTGATAGGTGGAGGAGCGGGTAGAGACAAGTTAGTCCAGCCACGATGTTGGGAGACTGCCGGGTGGACAATATCTTGCCATCCATTGTTTTCGAGAACTTCAGGTTACAATGAGACATGAGGAGGCACTAGGATACCAAGGCCCTGTGAGGCTTGGAAGGGAGGCATTTTAGGCCTAGTTTGGACCACTCCTTGCCCAATCCAATTAAAAAATCTAGCTTGAAATAGTTGGCCTAACTCTTGCGAGTCTGCATCAAAGTGTATAGAGAATCTTGGCCTTCTAGGGCCCCTGTTCCAATTTTCCCTTCCTCAGTTACCCCTTCCATGGCTACCTCTGTTGAAAAAGCTCATTACTGTATGCATAATTGATTAGAAAATAGTTTCTTTAACAACCATACATGACAACTCTTTTAAATATGAAACAAAATTTGTCTCAACAACATATCAGACTCATGCAATCAAATCCATACAAATAGTTTAATAGTTGTCATTGAGTAGGGGGTGAACAAGGGTTCTGGGATATGCGAGGGGTTGTATTGAGCGAAAAATTTTATAATGAGGGGGAAAAGATCATGATTACTACTCACAGACATCAAACAATCAACTGTATTGTAAACCAAAAGAATACATCACTGTAATTGATCCCCGCGATCATTTAACTGTCATAATACATAACTTATCTTAACTATAATTAAATTTTAGGAACATGGAGTGGATAGTGAATATGGGAAGGTGAGGGGAATTGTAATGAGCGAAAAATGAAATAATGGTAGGGGAAAAGATCGAATACTGTTCGAAAAACCAAATAAGTAAATCCATAAAAACAGTTATGTATTCAATACAACTATTCCAACACCAATTAAACAATTACTATGGCCAATTAAACAATTGTTGTGTGTTAAAACTTGTTCACTATCCTACATTCAATTTCCTTAAAAACCTCCAATTAACACAGAATATAATTATACTCAGAATCATCATGACTTCACCCATCTTGTTAAAAGATTTTTGTTTCTTTTCATTTACTTCCCTTTCATATTTAAAACAAAATCCAAGGAACACACAGTCATTTTGTTTCAACTCTGTTCAGCATGAAAAAAACATCAACCATTGCTCATAAATTTAATTTCTCAAATTAAACATAGACACGGGTCTTTCTTGAGTTAAACAGACTCGTTAAAAACATGCCCAATTCCATTCTTTTGACAAATTTAACAATTAAATTCGCAATGAAACCATACTACTAAAACCCCGTTCTCATTATTGATGGTGAAATTAAAACAAAACAAAGCACAATGTCTACATAAATCATACACAGTAGACAGACAAGCCACAGTTATCAACTCTTCAACTTGCAATAATCCCAATCTTGACAAATTAAACACACAACAAACACCAACTAATTTTTATACGACGTTGTAGAAACCCACAGACCAACGCATAACGCAAAGAGGCATATATGTGAATATACATATCCAATTACTCCCAATCAAACCATTTAAAACAATGTTGAGTTATCGATTCAACTGTCACAACAAAAGGAGGCAACGAATGTATGCCCATTATCATTTCCAATCACAACTCTCCAATCAACCCGATCAAACAGAGACGAGCCAACAATCAAAGCCACTGTCAATATTACTTAACCAACTTATGACAGTCAACAAGATGATTGATAGGGTACGACTGGTTTAGTTTATCAAAATTGGGCTCTGTAACTAATGAGCAAAATAACCAAGGGTTCACTCAGTGGAACCAAATACAGGGAGGTCGGAGGTCAACCATATCAATAGTAGGTGAGAGCCTTCGATACAAGCATGGTGGAACCATAAGCCTTATAACCCTTAGCTTGCAAGAAAGGGTGACAATTCGACACCAGGTAGGGTAGACCCTGATGCCAAGGAGCAGAGGTTTCTTACTGGCCAGTAAAAAACACCAAGAACACGCAGAGGCATAACCCTCGTGGTTTTCCCCAAAAGTCGAATAATGCCGATAGAAATGCAGAGCCCAGGTACTACCAACAACCCTAAAGCATGCTTCTTGGAATAATAGCCACCCATAACCAACTATGTGGATACCAATAATGTAAAATGAGCACACGACCAGGTGGAAAACAATATGCAGTGACCAAAAGGTGGTTCAAATCATACACAACAACCCCATAGCACCAAATACAACATGTTGTGGTTACAATAACTATGAGGAGACGAACAACAAGGCCAAATAGAATGAAACCCTCCAAAAAACACCCATAAAGACAACAAAGAGCCATCATGACTTCCACCACACAAAACAACGAATGAAATCGCGACTTCAACCATTAATTTTTCCAATTGCATCGAATAACACAAACAACCATTCCAGAGAAAACACCATGCGTTTACAAAATTGCCAACCTCAAGAAAACATAGACCAATACATTATCGAGCCAAGGTTTATTTCATACACAGAGAGAATTCATGGATGGGCGAAGAAAACCATACCTGTAACCAAATGGCCTTAAAAATGCGAGCTTGGTTGAGCATTTCCTTCCACTCCTAAATCTCAGAGCTTAACCACAACAAAAATCAAATGAACAATAACCATGCTAGGGTGATGGCCAGTGGGAGAAGTATGGAGTGAAGTGCATTTACTGCATGTCACTTCCATCCTCTATCTCATTCAATTACGTAGTACACAACAACCAGCCAACCATTAATCCATGCCATTAATCCATGCATCGAAACTTGCACACATTGCTTGCCAATTGTGCCACCCGATCCATATTAACCATTTCCAAAAACATACTATAACATATATCACATGCGTCCAATATAACTCAATATAAATCATATAGCCACTAACATTGCTATTTAGGACTAACATCAATTCCTTTAATTTCAAATGCATATAGTATAGCATAGTATAGCATAGTATAGCATAGTTCCCTTTTCTTGGATTTATTCCATATTGCTTTTGTCTCTTGTTATAAATAACATGTGTCTTGTGCAGGTGTAACATGTGATGAATCATGGATACAATAGAAATGTAATTACAGTGAACATAAGCCATTCATAACACGGAATTTAGAGCTTAGAGTAACAAAATCAACACATAAAATCCATTATCCATCTACAATTATGTCACAAATAAAACCAATATTTCATCATCAATCATGTAGAACCCTGTAAGCAGTGTCGAACAAGGGGGTTCCACCTACTAGTATTATATATCATTAGATTAGTTTAAATAATAGGCTTTAGCAATACTTTGCGGGCGAAATCATCGTTGTGATTTTTATCGTCAACACCCCCTTCCAAAGAAACTATGCCTTTACCACATACCTCAACCGGTATGTCGTCTCCCATGAGAATAGAGGGTCCTGTGCACTCTTTGGTGGATGCAAATGATTATTTATTTGCAGCCATATGATTCGAAGAACCTGAATAAAGGATCCAAGTGGATGAGGAGGATGTGACAGCCATCAAAGCACGACCATTGTGATCTTTTCCTCTTCCTTTTGTCGGTTTTTCTTCATCCTTCTTCCTTACATTTGTCAGGACCATGAGATTGTTTTTCTATAGCATATTCGCCATCTCATATATAGTTTTCCTCATACAAAAATATTCAGGATGATAACCTTTTTGACAATAGCTGCATTTATATCTTTCCTTTTTCTTCTTCCCTTTGTGATCTGAAGAAGATTCATCTGTCGGCTTCAAGAACTTTTCCTTTCTAGCCTCAGGGTTTTTGCCTTTCCCCTTTTTCCGATCTTTGAAATTCGATTTTCTTACTTCATTTTCTGCAAGAGAATGATCTCTAGAACCCTTTATGGAGCCCATGGAAAATAGTTTTTCCTTCTCTTGAGTTAGTGCTTCAATAAAATCATCTAAAGAGGGCATTTTCCACTTCAGAGTTGTTAATTTTGAAGCATGAAACGAGGAAACAAAAACTAAATAATCGGGACCTAGTTTTGAGAGAATGGAAAGGATGAGCTACTCATCCTTTTTCTCTACTTTTCAATCTTTAATCAGAGCTAAAAGAGATTTAAATTTTGTAAAATACTCTTGCAAGGAATCAAAATTTGACGGATTCAAACCTATGAGCTCGTTCTCCAAACTGTAGGCTCAAAGTTCATCCTGTTTACCGAACAAATGTTCCAACTTGGTCTAGACAAGGATGATGCGATGTCGATATGGAACATTAAGTCTCTTGATATGGAGAGACATATATGATCCAGATTATTTTCGACACGAAATGAGAGCGGAGATATAACATAGAAATATTTAGAGATATTGCAAGAGAGACAACAATATAACATAGATATATTGGAAATATAACAAGAGTCACAGATATACAGTAATACATGATTTATATTAATGAAATAAATGTACAGAGACTATAAAAATACAAAGTGAAAGACTCACTAGAATGGTGGCAGCTTATCTCTGAGAAGAGATGTGACGGATACTCGCATTCGCAAGAAGATGATTATTACAATGAGGCTCTAAGGGAATTTTTAACATAAGGAAAATCCAAAACCCCAACCTCGGAAGATGAAAATCCAAAACGTTTGCAGGCCCCGATGGGGGTAGTTGATACGTCAACTTCTCGGGGGCGTAAATTTTGCATACGATCTCCATTTGGGGTGCTCGATACCTCATTAGAAATATCTGTCTGAGCACTACAATTTTTGAGTGAGAAACATCAAAGGAATCTCCATGTTGCTCCCCTTTTTCTCAAAAAACGTCGTTTAGGGCCTCAAAACGGCTCTGGAAGTTCAAGACCCGAAAAACTGCTAAAAATAGTAAATTACCAAAATTGCCATAAAATTGTTTTGAACTAGTTGGAAAAGGTGGGTGGCCACCGATATCCACCTAGATCAATCCTTCCTCCTTAGGAATCAATGGTATCCATTGCGTTGAGTGCACGTGGGAGAGGAAAAAGCATTTGCTGAATCTAAATCTTGGTGAGCTACTTTCCTTGTTGGAGACGTTGCGCTGCTTAGTTTATGGAAGTCTGTCACGAACTTGTTGAGGCTGAGGTTGTTCAACAAGTCGAGCTACATGAGAGGACGATGTGCAGAAGGAATCTTTGCGCTTTGCTGCAACCTTGTCGACCTGCTTCTGTTGGATAGAAGGTGCTTGGGGTGAGGCTGTAGTGGTTGCAGTGTCCTTTTGTTCACCTCTTGAATAGAGTGTGAAGAAGCTGAATTTTGTAGTATGAGATACTAGCTTATGGCACTGTTTAGGTGGAACAATAGTCGGAACTACCTCTAGTATTTTGTAGAGATGACCCCCCACAGAAACAATGACATTGTGGGGTCAAGACTCATAAACAACATGGAATCTCCACATATATGGTTGGACCAAGAGAACATCATAGACATCCGGTGGGGAAACATCACATAATACCTCATCCTTGAAGGGGTGGATGTTGTATGACAATCGACACTACTGGCTGACACAAAGATCTTGTCCCTGGCGAAGCCACCCAATGTTGTATGGATGCGGGTGTGGTGTTGTCGACAATCCCAACTGTTTGATGACCTTTGTTGAGATGAGGTTCTTCTGGATTCCACTATCAACAATAAAATGCATCGAGGTATGCTTCACCCACATATTTGAATGAAAAAGGAGCTCCCCCTCTTCAGTATCTGTTGGTTCTTCTGGTTGAATTATTGCGGTCGCGACAATAGCAGTGGGGTCTTCGTCGACGATCTATTTTTTACCAGTATTTTCATAATCAGATTATGAATTAGGGTTCATCTCCTTGTATTTGATATCGACCACAAATGAATGCTTTGAGCAACATTCATCAGTGTTTTTCCAAGGGATTTTGTGGAAATCATACCATTTTCTAGTGTCCTTCATCTTTTTGTGACCCTTCTTTTCCTGTGGCTTGGACTAGTTTTTGGGAGACTGTTTGTTAGGGTCGTCTTTCTCATACTTTAGTTGTTGCGGATTTGTAGACCCGAACTCCTATTTGTTCTAGTGCTTAAATTTATGCTCGATTTTAACAACATATCAATAAGAAAAACTGAGTGATGAGATGTCCAGAAAATTCATTTTAGTTTGAATGTATCTGTGTAGAGCCCTGTGGTAGTTCAGAACCATATGTCACTTAGAGTGTTTGATACCCAGCTTGGTGCACAAGGTATGGAAGTTATTTGTGAACTCTGAAATTGCTTGGCCCCTCTCTTGCCGTAGTGTGGTCCATCTCATGTATTGTTCCTTATAGTTGTCAACGGGGTAATATTGTTTCTTTACCACATCCACAAACAAATCCCAAGTGGGCTCGACCCCATATATTCCAAAATCCTCTGTGTAAATTTTCTCCCAGTAAGTTTCCCACCAATGTTTGACATGGGGGAGATCCTTAAGGAGTTCAAATATGATCTTTTCTCTATTGGAAAAATTGTGAATAGAGAAATAACCTTCTAACATATTTAACCATTTATCTAGGGCATTCGCATCTATGTGACCTTCAAATATAGGAATATCAAAATTGACATGTACCTTAAAAGGTGAGGTGCCTCCAAAGTGGTTTCATAATGAATATGTGCCTATTGCTATCGGCAGGTGTTGAAGGATGTGGGGAAAATTCTCCATCATTTCGTCCCTCTGTTGCTTGAGAGCTTGCTCAAGCAACAAATTGATAAGATCGTTTGCTCCATTGTTTTTATTTTCTTCCACCATGGAGGGTTTCTTGGGTGTGTGAGAGAAATTGTATTCAAGA
This sequence comes from Picea sitchensis, assembly GCA_010110895.2. NCBI lineage: Eukaryota > Viridiplantae > Streptophyta > Pinopsida > Pinales > Pinaceae > Picea > Picea sitchensis. The sequence continues at coordinate 32,528 of SNQJ01S0050097.1, read as the reverse complement.
GAGGCAATATAGAGACCCAACTTTCTATACTCGGACCTCGCCGGGGACATGCACTAAGAAAAAAAACCCGATCAAGAGCAACTTGCTCTAATACCACTGATCTGGATTATTTTCGGCACGAAATGAGAGCGAAGATATAACACATAAATATTCAGAGATATTGCAAGAGAGACAACAATATAACAGAGATATATCATAAATATAAAAAGAGTCACATATATACAATAATACACGATTTCTATTAATGAAATAAATGCACATAGATAGTAAAAATACAAAGTGAAAGACTCACTAGAATGGTGGTAGCTTATCTCTGAGAAGAGATGTGACTGCTACTCACATTCGCAAGAAGATGATTATTAAAATGAGGCTCTAAGGTTCTTTTTAACATAAGGAAAATCCAAAACCCTAACCCCGGAAGATGAAAATCCAAAAGGTTTGCGGGCCCCGATGGGGGTAGTTGATACGTCAACTTTCTGGGGGCGTAACTTTTGCATACGATCTCCTTTTGGGGCGCTCGATACCTCGTTAGAAAGATATATTCGAGGACTACAATTTTTGTGTGAGAAAAATTGAATAAATTTCCATGTTTCTCCTAGTTTTCCCAAAAAAATTCGTTTAGTGCCTCGAAACGGCTCCGGAAGTTCAGGACCCGAAAAACTGCTAAAAATAGTAAATTACCAAAATTGCCAGAAAACTGTTTTGAGACAATTGGAAAATGTGGGTGGCCACCGATATCCACCTGGATCAATATCATCCCAAAGGCTTCATCCATTCGATTTAAATACTTTTCCTTCTCCACAACATTCGTTGGCTCAACTTCCGTACCCATTGTTATCCGATAGAGACCTTTGCTTCGGAGAGCAAGGACGATCTCAACTTTCCATTCAAAGTAGTTGAATGGAGTTAGGAAAACATGCTTGGGCTGAAGGTGTTGATCCATTTATTTTTGTTTCCTCCTTTGATGATCTTTCACTTGTAAATAAAACTGATATACCTCTCCCTCAGATTCCCTGAGGCTCTGATACCATGTAAAATTCTTAGACCCGAGAGATCTAGAATTCGATGAGAAAAATAATACTAATCCAATGAATTTGCAAGTGAAGAAAGAAGAGAGAGATAGAGAATAATTTACTCCACAATAATGAATGTATTCACAACATATTCAAAATTACAATGAGATCAATCCAATATGTAGAGAGGAATTGATCTTGTCACTAATAATACCAACTGCCACTAAAAGCAGTGTAAAAATGGCTAAACCACATGCCTAAACCTCTAAAATAGATAACCCACACCTAACATGAGTATTATAGTCTGGAAGTGTGAGTTTACTAACTCATTAGAGAAACATGCAAAGTTTACTAAAGAAATGGGGTAAATCCCTAAAATCAAGGGACAACTTCCTTGATTTAAGGAGGAAGTGTGCTCTCCTTCCTTTAGGTGTTTAAACTTTGCATGGAAGTTGGAAAGGAGTTATTAAGTGGATTTATAACTAAAGAACTCAAATTTAACTCCCTAAACTTAAGGAAAACTCCCTAAAATCAAGGAAGGTGTCTCCTACCCTCTCTAGAAAGTCAAATCAAGTGAGGGAAAATGCATTGGAATGCATTAACCAACGTCTAGGTGTCTAAGACAAGTAATACAACAAGGGAAGTTAGGATTATGCTCTAACAATCTTCAATATTTTGGTGATTATATGGTGATAAGATAATGGGTTAATGGGGATAATAGAATGTTGAATATGTTATCGAAACACATTTATGAGGAATTTATGCTACTTAAGAATTATTTTAACTCCATATCCTTATCTCATGTTTATAGAGAAAATTAACAAAGATGCATATTCTCTCTCTAAAGTTGGTTTGGATTTGCAGGTTGGTTCTTGGTGCTAGAAATAAGGGATGGATTTACTTAGGAATCCGTGAGGCTGATTTATGCTTAATCTCTACTTCAATGTTGTATTCCTTTCTATTGGATAGTTGGTTTATTTATTTTCCTAATTGAAGATGTGAAACTGGGTCATTTGTCATCTTAATGCTAGGTTTTTACATGATGTGTTGATGGAAAATTCTAGACATTATATGCCCTTATTATATGATGTTGTATGGTTTTTATATTTTCATACTGTCGTGATATTTTTGGGACATCTTATAATTTGTTTGAAAAGGCTTGTGATGAATGTATAAACAACTTAGTTTTATCCCACTCGTGGATAATTCTTTTTATTATTATTTTTGGATGGCCAATCATCAGTTTTTTTGAAGACCATCATAAGTGGTTAGGGATGCAATATGCATATATGAAATGTATCTCTTTTAATATAAATAGAATTAAAAAAAATAAAAAAAATTAACGAAATAAAATAATCTCGACTTTTATGTTAAGGTTTTATTGTTGTAATGATTTAACAACCTTCACCATTGATCCATAAACGATACGCCTATGGCCTATCAGTTTCGTCAAGATGGATCCTCTACAGAATTTGATTTTTTTCTCTGTGCTTGAATGGGTACCCCTATTCAAATTTGGGTTTATGGATTCTATTCAGGATTTGGATGCAATGCCAAATTCACAATGCACTTTGTGCTTCATTTGAATGCCCCAAAACTTGCACTCTGTTTTCTTTTCTTTTTTTAATTGAGCACACACGATGTTATTTAAAACATACTTGTACAACATTTGCATCTAACATTTTATGCACCCACAAATGGATCATTGCATGGGATAACACCTGTGTTCATATGTATATATAAAGGTCTCCCTATCTCTTGCATGGACAAGAACTTAAGACATTGACACACATCATATGGTTGACTTTACACTATTACCCCCTCACATATTGTCACATCATAGCCTCCCTCTTGCTCCTTAAGGAATTTGTTTGTCATAATATGATTTGTGCATTCCATTATTATTATATATTTTGAAACTTTTCCGCTTCCACCTCCTCATACCACCCTTCTTTTCTTAGCAAACTTTTGATCCTATTGTCGAAAATTCATAGTAAATATATATCATGAATATTCGATGCTAGGATCATCATCCAAAATTCTTAGCAATTGTATATCATGAATTTTTTATGCTAGGATCAAAGGTTTTCTAAGAAAATCATGGTGGTATGAGGATGTGGAAGCGGATAAGTTGCAAAATCAAAGGAATGACGAAGAACTAATGGATACTTGATTGGTCCTCTGAAAGGTTCGGGAAATGAGTCCAAAAACCCTGGTTGCAGGGGGAGGTGGGCCTACCCATCCTAGGATTTCAAATTTTCATATCAATATGAGGTCATAATCCTTTAACAATGGAAATCCTTGCTCCAATATACATGAGGATAGTGAAAATCCAATGTTTGGAAGAGAACTTGTTGGTGTATCTCTTTATGAGACAATTGTTGATATGTCTAAAGAACAATACAATGCATGATGGCCTCCTTTAATAAATATGCGGGTTCCATCTATTATATATTCAGATGTGCATTATTGAAATTTTAATATATTGATCCAAGGTAGAGCTTATTTCATTCCTATAAACAAGTGGAAGGTTACTTCATCAAAAGCGTAAAACCATTGGGTTTGTTAGAAGAAGAACTTCGAGTTGGACCTACAAGTAGTTTTCTAAATAAGAAGAAGGTGAATTTGAGGAGGGANAGGTAGAGCTTATTTCATTCCTATAAACAAGTGGAAGGTTACTTCATCAAAAGCGTAAAACCATTGGGTTTGTTAGAAGAAGAACTTCGAGTTGGACCTACAAGTAGTTTTCTAAATAAGAAGAAGGTGAATTTGAGGAGGGATAATGAGATGCATACTTCTAAATAGGGTCGAAGAAAGGTGAAAGTGGTAAAGATCCATGAAGAATGACCTCATTTTGAAAGTCAGAGAAGGTGTAATGCTACCAGATATCACTAATTTCTAGAGGTTGGCTATGGTCGGAAAATTTCATGGATGTTTCATATCAATGGGATCATTAAATTAGTGGTTAGTCATGAATCAGAAACATATTTTGCGATCTATTCCATATTTTCATATAAAATCCAAAGGCTAGATCACTTTTGTATTTAGCCTTAAAGAGTACCAAGAGACTATTTTGAAATTTTTTTGGTTATGGTTCAACACATATTTGTCTTTGAAGGTTTGGGAGACATGATTTGACCCTACTAGGGTGGTAGTAGGTAAACAAGAATTATGGGTCAAACTACTAGGGATTTATTAAATTGTGGGATGAAGAACGACTCATAAAAATTGGAAACTCAATTGGAACCCTTGTGTGTTTTGAAGATCATTTTTTCTCTAAATTGATTAGGATAGTGGCAAGAATATGTATTGAAATGGATCTAAGATGAGGGATTCTAGATTCTATGGAAATTATTTATGGAAAATGGAATCATAGGAAAACTTCAGATTACCAAAATATCCCCTTTTTATAGCATTTATCGCCAACATGGTTATCTCAAGTATGAAATCCCATTAAGGAGATTAAGTAATCTTGGAAGTAGTAGGCGAGTAGATTCATTCTCAAACCCTCAATATTATCCCATTTCCTAGAGTTGGGGTGATGTCAAAATAAATCTAGCAAGTGATGGTGATAAAATCTCAAATTTTGTCCCAATGCCCCTTCACCTAAATCCAAGCATTGACAACAACAACCAAATGATAGTAAACTTCCCAAATTGAAGGATGTTTTTGGGAAGGGGAATATTATTTTTAGGGCTACATCAAACTCTAATTCTCTTCATGTGTTGAAGCATGGAAGGAGAATTAGTTCTAGATTAGGATTTGTTGGCTCTCTTGTGGTAAAAAAGGAATGTACTCTTCATAATGGACTAGGACTTCCTCCCTCTTCTATTACATCACAAGATCATGATGGAATATAATTGCTAGCAAAATCGGGAATGGATAAGGAAGCTAGAGATCCTTCGAACTAGACTAATGTATTGAGGTATGTTAGGAGGGCCTCACCATCAAAATATTTTCTAGTATCCCTTCCACCCCATCAAAATCCTTTGATGGAAAAAGTGAAAAAAAGGTACTTCTTGAGATCATGTAAACAGTTTATTTATGACTCGTAATGGAGAAGTAGCAAGGGGAATCCAGCTGGATGGAGGGAACCTTGATATTGGAACAACCTAATAAAGGAAATCACATATTCTTCTAGAAAGTAAAAATATGAGAGAGGGAGAGACAAAAGTTGTGATGAAAAGGACAACATTTAACCTGGCCCTTGGAGCAACAAAAAGATTCAAAAGGGTCAAATAATTCTCATATTATCCATAAATATCCCTTGGCTAAGCATTGACCTTAAAAAAGTACAATCCATAGGTTATTTTTTATAATCTAGATGTTTATGCTTGTAGGAAACTATAATTTTGGGAATCTCACCTATAGATATTTTGCAATCCATCTTGATATGATGGGAGTTTCTTGTCCTAGATTCCAGTGGAAGGTCTAGGGGATTATCACGGGGTGGAACAAAAAATGTAGGTTGAGGATTTCTAACCTATTACAATATACTATTAGGAATGACTTGCAGTATTTGGATTTGGGGAAAACATCTTTTTATCTTTAATTACTATGGTCATTAGCTAAATAGAAGATATTAATGGGACAACTAGTTTCTACATGACTATTTAAAAAATGACAATGTAATAGTGGGTGGTGACTTAAAATTCACTAGAAGTTTTCAAAGTTTGGGGGAGAAAAGGAGACTTGATCCTTTAGTTGATTACTTCTTACATAAATTTTAAGAGGTCAAATTGTGTCATGTTGATCAACGTTGTGAGAGATGTCAGAGACTTGTGCTTCTAGATTTGAAAATATCTCTTCTGACTCATCCCATGGAGAATTACTGTCTTCATTCACCATGGCTAGGGTTTTCATACCTTACACCAATTCTTGGATTCTGAAACTTCCCATAAAACCCTAAAGAAAATTTTCTTTCATACCAATATAATATATAAACTACCATGGATATTCCATTGTACCAATTTGTCACAACAAATCCTATAATGTTCTACAATATTTTTACCATGCAGTATTCTATTGAATATTGCAAACATAATATTTCTAAATTTAACATATAATATATATTGAAATAAGTTGGAAAAAAACTGAAATGAAAGAGACAAGTGATGACATACCATCCACACAATGAACACAAGATGTACCCTGGGAAAACCTGATATGAGAAAAACCCAGCTAGAAGGTGAGGCCTATGCTCTGCTCTTTTCTTCTCAATTATGAAATGTGAATACAAAGAAAAGGGCACTCACTATAGAGATGCCATGGAAATTGTGGCCAATATAGATACTACAGGATATCCTTCTTCCTTTGATCTCCCTCAATATTCCACTCGCAATGTTATAATTTCCTATAAAATAATACTCAATACAATAAGAATGGAACCCCTACCTTTCCTAGTGGCCCAATATTTAACATAGCCTAATAGTCATCTAGGGTTAGGGTTAGGGTTTTTGCATGCCTCAAACCCCAATTAATATTAGGGTTTGGGACCCTATAGAATATTCTTGAAATTCCACATGTGATTAGCTCCACATATGTAATTAATGGAAGTTGACGTGACGTCCACTTAGTACCATGGTGGTCAACAAGATAGGTCAACTTGTAGGAGGCATAACTTCCACACATAAACTCCAATTTAGGGGATTTTCACATCATCGAAAATATCTCGAAATGTAGAACAACATTGAGAGGTCGAGAGCAATTCTCACAAAGTTTTGACCCAAAAAACAAACGTTTATGGCCTCAAACAAGCTCTAGAAGGTTTTGGACCCTAAATTTCCAAAGCATGATCTGACCCTAAAATGGACCCTACAAGTCAATAAATCCAATTTTTCCACCCATACATTACCAAAATAGATGAAAAATTATATGATGAGCCATTCCAGATCAATAATAGTTTTGGATGTAATGGTAGAATCAAACTAACTACAAGACCCCATATTTTAACAGAACAAACAAGCAACCTTGAACCTTCGAGTGCTAGTTTCAAGATTCTCACAAGTCTAATTTCATATCCATCTAGAAAAATTTGAAGCTTTTAAAACGCAGAATATTGATGAAAGGCCAAAACATGAAAATGAAGAGAAAAACTTACACATGGAAAAAAAAAATGCCTCCTTGCCTGTTGAAATCTACCTCAATATTAATCACAAGCAGAGCTAACCTCAAATGTGCTCTAATACCATGTTAGAAAACAAGTGGCCTGTGATCACAAGGTTTAACAACTCAAGTATTAACTCACAAAGAATATAGAAGATCGAGACACCAAAATTTATAATGGAGAAACCCTCACGGGTAAGAAAACTCCACTTCGGAAAATAAAATCTTTAATACTATTCTCAATAGATAACACTCCATGATGCCCATGAAAATGGCCCCCCGAGATTTTTTAGATAGTTTCTCCCAAGGGGGGAGAGAGTGTACATACCAATAATATGAAGTAATGAGGATCAAGAGTCATGACTATTGAGAATACTATGACCATCACATCACTTGTGTACAAGACATAATTATGATCGTCACATCGCTTGTGCACACTAAGAAGAACACATGACTAAAGTACATAAGATCAATTATTAAGATGATCTTAATCCTTCCCCTAATGTCTAATATCCTAACATTTTCATCCTCATTATTAGGCTTAACCTCCTCCTTTTCATCATCTCCCTTGTGATCAAACTCAGTTCCTTCTACTTTGATGTTTTTTAATTCATCTGAAGACACTTCTAGGACTTCTTTACATGTGTAACTCTTCCTCAGGATTATGATTTTCCTTTATTNAATATTGATGAAAGGCCAAAACATGAAAATGAAGAGAAAAACTTACACATGGAAAAAAAAAATGCCTCCTTGCCTGTTGAAATCTACCTCAATATTAATCACAAGCAGAGCTAACCTCAAATGTGCTCTAATACCATGTTAGAAAACAAGTGGCCTGTGATCACAAGGTTTAACAACTCAAGTATTAACTCACAAAGAATATAGAAGATCGAGACACCAAAATTTATAATGGAGAAACCCTCACGGGTAAGAAAACTCCACTTCGGAAAATAAAATCTTTAATACTATTCTCAATAGATAACACTCCATGATGCCCATGAAAATGGCCCCCCGAGATTTTTTAGATAGTTTCTCCCAAGGGGGGAGAGAGTGTACATACCAATAATATGAAGTAATGAGGATCAAGAGTCATGACTATTGAGAATACTATGACCATCACATCACTTGTGTACAAGACATAATTATGATCGTCACATCGCTTGTGCACACTAAGAAGAACACATGACTAAAGTACATAAGATCAATTATTAAGATGATCTTAATCCTTCCCCTAATGTCTAATATCCTAACATTTTCATCCTCATTATTAGGCTTAACCTCCTCCTTTTCATCATCTCCCTTGTGATCAAACTCAGTTCCTTCTACTTTGATGTTTTTTAATTCATCTGAAGACACTTCTAGGACTTCTTTACATGTGTAACTCTTCCTCAGGATTATGATTTTCCTTTATTCTATCATATGTTCTAGTCATAGTAGATATCATGGATGCCTTTAAAGGGTTTAGTATATGTCTTATTAAATTCTGAATTAAGCATGGGTGATTAATTTCCTTTTTCAAACTCCAATATCTTATATTTTGACAATCGATTCCTTTAAATTCCTTGCCATTTTCATCATCTATCTGATTTTTCAAGATACCGTCAACCTGAGAGAAATATGTAAAGTAATGATGGATGTTTCCTGCATAAGATCAATTTAGAAATTAATACTTGCAACTCCTTTCCAATCAACAATTAAACGCTTCTTGAGCACTCCAGTTTGAGAGGTAATTCCTTTTGGTACATTCTCGTTGAATAAATTCTAACACAATTCATCAAATTCTTTTGTTTTGAATCCCGACTCTTTCCCTCCTTTGGAACTCTCGTTGCATCTACTATTAACTCTTCACTTCTAATCATTTATTTCTCACTAACTATAGTTTTTTCTTGTCTAAAATTTTACACAAACTAGTGTAGTTGATCTCTGGTATATTTTTTTGGACTTCTACTGCTACATAAGTATCCCATGCCAAATCTGACAGGTATCTTGGTTATCCCTAGAAATTTAGCCATAATTATGTTATATATTTCTTAGGAATTGCGAGGAGTCTATAGTCTACTTTGGAAACTTTAGTATTTGGCATTCTATGCATTGTGAAATTGTCTTATTTTCTCTCTTCCTATACCCCCCTATTTTAATAGTGACAACACTTTGTCTGTCACCACTCTACTGAGCCAAAAAAATGATAAGATTTATGTGTGTTGGGCTCTAAAGATGTCCTAGAAACAACCTTAGTCTAACATTAATTTATCAACCGAGGATTCATCTTTTCTTTCAAGAATGTCAGCAAAGTCTATGTAGATAGTCGTAGAGGTTTAAATCGTGTAGTAATTTAACTAAAGTAAATCTGAATTGGTCTAAGCTACTGCAATAATCAAATTCTTATTCATTCATTAAAAACTCTAAAACTAATAGCTCGCTCAACATAATTGTAATTCAATCAATAACACATAACGAATTCATTAATCTAAGAAACATGAATCTAATCTGTGAAAACTCTTAATGAATCATTCTTTCAATGATTATTTAACTTACTAGAAAGAACAACGATCTACTATATATTCAATAAGGAACAACAAAAGTGATTTAAACGAAAGGAACAACAAATGTAAATTAAACGAAAGGAACAAAAAATGTGAATTTGATAAAAGGAACAACATATGCGAAAATGAAAGGAATCCACAAGCGATAAACTAACATCAATTGGAAATGGAACAACAATCGATAATATTTAAATGAAGCATCTATCCTATGCAAATAAACAACATAACTAATTCATAAAATAATCAATACACTCACGAATTTATCTTAACTGTTGCAAGGAAATTCAAATCACAGAACTGAAATAGAATTGATATGATTCTCGATGAGACAGTAACTCCTTTCGACTGGGCCCACGGTATTTCGAAGGTACTGCTATGAAAAACTCGATACTCAAAGATGATCAACACGCTCAAGGATTTAATTAATTCCATAACTGGTGAATCATTTACAACGGACTGTTGTACAAAACACTTCAAATATCTGAATGTTTGATTGAATTTCTTGGATTATATCTCGATTGTTCATCACCCTCTATATATTACAATGAAATAAATAAATTAAGCTATCCCGAGGATCGAAAGATCCTCATGATTGCTTTTAATATTTAAGAATATTACAAAATAAAGAGTCAATCTTCTTCTAAATCGTTTTATGCCTTATTCCTTCGATATTCAATAGCTTATGTATCTTCAGAATCTCTTTAATTGTCTTGAGGTAACAACAATTGTCCATTTTCTGCATAAAATCACAACAATTCAAACCAAACTTCAGAAAATATCTAATATCATTCAATAATATTTCTAAAATGCTTTTTAATCATTTTATTTCCTAATTACTTCTAATTAATAGAAAATTCAATCAAGAATATATCATAAACCATGGTAATAAGGAGGATATGTATACCTTTTTGTCAACTCAACATACCCCCCAGCTTACCTTTTTTCATGTCCTCATGCAAGCAGATAGTTTACATGTAAAACAATGATGTTGTAGGGAGGAGAGTTCTTTTATCTAGGCCTCCTAAACCCTTTATTACCTTTAATATCTTCAAAAGAAACATCTTCCTCCTTCTTACGAATTTCATAATTACTCTGATAACCCTCTGGAGGGCACCAAATGATGGGAGGACTGCACCTGCATCCAATCTAGGCAGGCCCTTCATCCATGAGCATTCTGGCATACCTCTCTAACCTAAAGGTGGTTGCATGAAAATTTTTGAAACCAAATGGTTCCCTGTTCTTGACTACATTTGAGGAGACATCCCATCTTACTTTGGAAGAAGAAATGACTTCTTCTTTAAGCTCTATGAAATACTGTAGACTTGAACATACAACATGTCTGTGGATGGGAGATAAAGATTCTACAACCTTTTCCCTCTTCATGAATGTTCTGTGTTGCATAATGGTATCAAGGGATTTAGGAGGTTCCCCTCTAATCCATAGTTCTAATCCAGACTCCCTTTTCATGAAAACCTTATGTTCTTTAGCCCACTTGGTTTGGTTTTTGGCAAAAGACAAGAATGCTTGAAACTGTATGTCCCCAGTGAAAGGATTAGGGTTCTCTTTTCTGTTTTCTCCTAGGATGAAGTTGTGAAGGTATAGTTCACAAAGAAAGTATGGCACTCCATCCTCTTGTTCTCTAAAACATGAAACAAAACTAGAAACAATGGTGAACTCAAAAGGTTTGCCTATTGTAATAGCTTTTACCCTTAGCAATAAATAACGTTCAAATAAAAACAAGGTGTAATTAGTAGCTGGAGACCTACAAGCTACTATATTAGAATAAACAGAGAAAATCTCTTTGATTTTCTCCAAAGCTCCATCTAACTGGCCCTGTACTTTTTTCACCTTTCATTTAGATTTGTTGAGCTCAACAAAGGTCTCATTCTCTGTTGCTGACATGGCTTGAAGTTGTTTGAAAAATTTCTGATGTTCTGACATTGTTACCATTTCACTTCTACATTGAGTTAGGGTTTGTTGGGTTTGCACCAGTTCTGCCTCCAACCTGCTAATAATGGCATCATTTTCAGGGGACTGAAATGCTTCCTCAGTCTGAACAACTGTCTCTTTTGTTGTTGGGGCATCTTTCTGGGGGAATCTCTATTTGAGTTTCTATTTCTGTTGTTTCCAAAGGAGCATGCAATTTTGTTTGTGTTCCAACAGAATTGGTGTGGATGGTCCTTATGGGAAGTGGATTTCTTCCCTGTACTCTAGGCCTCTTTGATTTCTTCTTCTCATGGGCCTTGTCAACTTGCTCCAACTGCTTCCTAAGCTGTCTAATTAAAATTTTTAATCTACCAACTTTTTGTTTTAATACTTTTATTTTCATAAACCTTTTTCTCAATATCGTGTTTTCGTGTTTCAATTTTCTGATTTTATTGTTGCCTTTGCATGTTGTTTTCTTCTGTCTATGGGAAATTTCAAGGTCTTCCCCACCTTAATCAACTGGTAATTGCTGCCATGTTTCTTATGGGTGCTCTGTTTGTTCTAAAGGACTGTTTACCTCAATGTGAGGTTCTGGCTATTATTTTCCTTCAAGATATGGTATCTCCATATCAGAAGGTCCAAGACAGGGTTTGAATGAGAAGAATTTGGTGCATACATGTCTGTGTCTTCAGTAATTGATGTCCCTAAATTTCCCATTACTTGAGCCATCTCTACTTCATAACTTTTGAAGAAATGTTTTGTAAGGATTTCAAGTGACGGTTGCTCTGTCTGTGTATTTTCTTGAGTGTTCTCATGTGAGGGTTGTTATGTTTGAATATTTTCTTGAGTGTTTTCATGTTGAACTGTCTTTTTACCTCTTTTTATTTTTACATTGGAGGCTTCAGGAACAAAAATTGTCCTTTGTCTCTTCTTCTTTGATGTTTCTGCCTGTATGGTCTGAGTTTCTGCCAACTGGATGGGGTCTACTTCTATTTCAGGTTGGGGTACTGGAATTTCAATTTGGGCATTGTCTCCTTCTACCTGAGTTGCCTCAATTCCCTGTGGGGGAATTTCATGGTGGATTTTAGGTTGCTTGATTTGTAGGGGCCTATCGAGCTCAATTAAATCTCCCCAAGTTATTTGTGTTTGGCTCAAGGCCCTGTTTACTATTAATTTTACTATTCCATGGTGACTAATTATATTGACAGGGTCTTTGTCCTTCTGGGTCCTTGCAACAACTTCATGTAGCATAACATTTAAAAAGAATGTAAAATTTATCACTGACCTATGTTTTAGTGTTGCTAGAAGTTTGAGGTGGCGCGGTCTCACCACATCATATCTCCCATAACATGTGATATATATTTTTATTAGTCCTGGTAGCTCCCTCCATGGCTTGCTGAGAGCAATGGGGTTGATTCCTTTCCCTTTTTTATCGAATTCTTGTCCTAGTTCTGCGAAGGAATCCACAGACTCCTTGAGTGTTGTGTATTTCTCGATCCACTGTGTGCCTTCGTCTGGGAGGCATGTTACCTCCACTATAATTTCCTTAGTGACATAAATTTTTATGTCTCGAATCACTGAGTCTCCCCTCTGTAAGTTCTGGAAAAATGCTAGCATGATATTTATGTTGTATCCCTGCAATCTGTTGAAATATTTTGTCCACCCCAAATGATGTAAAATTTCCCTTGCTTGGTCGGTTACTTGCAACAATGTGGGCTCTTGACAGATTCTTCGGTCACCCATGTATTCTGTAAACAAGTCAACACAACTATCATTCCCAAATGCAAACTTAGTTAGACGAGCTTGTGAGAAAATATTACCAGAAATGTTAAAAATCACAACACAACAAATGTATATAGAAACATGAATTTTCCCATTAATTGTAATCATTATTATCTATTGATAAACGTGCAAAATATTCTCCCCCTGATAAATGAAATGGTCGACCTCGACCGTCGATATGTGTGAGCGTAATGATGGAAATTAGTTCAAGTGAGGGGTAATTACTATGCTGACGTTGCAAGGAGAACAATCATTAATAAATTTCAAAGCACTTTAATGGTAATCATGAACAATAATCACTCCTTTTGTAGGAAGTACAAGTTCAAATACCTATGTTCAAAAAATTGTTTAAGGAAGAATATTCCGAGTAATTTTAAATTTGTTCACGTTTTATAAATGCTTCACATGTCATAACTTTGTTACTTTCCCTTTTGTTAAATATAACCAGAATGATAGCCACCCCCCCCCCCTTTTTAGGAAAGGAAATCTAGGAACACACAAAAAACTTAGCGTATTTAAGATAAACTTCCATACCACAGGCATAGCCACTGCTGCCAGCAGGCATCCATAGCCTCAAAAAGGTTGCCTTTTAACCCATATATGAGCCCATATCCTCAATAAATAGTTTGAATAGTCTTTTCCCAAAAAGGCCACTATCCTGGTTTGGTAGCCAAATAATGACAATGCCACTCACTAGATCGTAACTTAAGTGAACAAGCCGACTCGTAATGAGACCTATTGTCCTTTGATGCTAAATGCCAAAGGCCATTTCCCTGGTGTGGTAGCCATAGAGGGAATTTCACTTATGTTATTCTCTTATGATCATGGTAGGTTGTCTCATGATGAGACCCCCTATCCTTTGTGGGAGAAGTTTATTTTCTTTAGTTATATTTAATTTTTATTTCCATCGTTTTGGTTTTTTAGGCTTTATTAAAGGAGGCTCATCTACTCCTTAAGAGTGAGGGATGGTGTAAGAAGTGTAAGAATTCCAAGTAAAAATGTGCCTTAGACTCCCTTATTATAATATGAGGAAAATTATCATTCAAGTATATGTATGTATATAGGGGAAAGAAAGCGAATTATGGTGGTTAATAGATTATGAACAATATTAAGATAATTGGGAAGAAACAATCCATAAACAATTCGGTGGGTATGCTATATAGTCCATAAAAAAAAGATAAATCATTACTATGATAATTAGGAGTGATGTTGTTGAAAATTATTTAGTGAAGTTTGTACCTAAAGGAGTGGCTAAATGTATCAACAACACGTGGTGTTCATGAAAATCATGACTTTCGAGGGAAAGGAACAACAATAAGGAAAAATTGTAGAAGGAACAACAATTGTTTCTTTAGAATGAACAACGCTATCCAAAAAAGGAACGACAATCGCGACAAAGGGGACTACAATTGTTACATTAGATTGAATGATGCTACATAACAAGGGACTGACAATCACAACAAAGGAGCGGTTAATTTCAAATGAGCGACACTACTACTTGAAGGGAACAACAATGTAACAAAGGGAACAACAGTTGTTTCATTAAAATGAGCGACACTACCATGAGACAAAACAATCGCATGAATGGAATGAAAATCATTACGTTTGAATGAACAATACGACTCACAAAATGGAATTACAATCACAACAAAGGGAATGAAAACTGTTACATTCAAATGAACGACAATGATGATTTTCAAGTTTTAACCATCTAATTAAATAATTACATACATTTTGTTATATAAAATCTGGGATTGATTAGTCATCAACTAAATTAGTTCAATTTACATGGGTAGGTTTATTTAATGGTCGAAGCGTGGATGGTTTGTAGTGTTCATGCATTCATTCTTTATTTACTATAGCTAAGCATTCTTTTAGTGCAGTCGCCCGACTTTTTACTGTGGAACATGACATATTCATCTCCTGTTGTAAAACAAGGTTTATGTTTGATGGAAAAGTGAGACAGGAGTAGTTTGAAATTTTGAATAAGGAACAAAAAAAGAGTGCTAATTATATTTATTACAATCATCTTTTCTAGTTCTTATTCTCCAAAGTTCTTTATAGTGACTTTCCTAGAAAGTAAAAATCTAAATTCTCAATCAAATCCTTAAAAACAACTATATCTGATATATGCAGTTAACTGGCAAATATGACAATTTCATGGGCGGAAATTTGGGTTACCTTCCCCATCAACTGGAATACGAACAACGAGGATCATTACTTACTTTGTGGCAAAAGGATTCTTTTGAAAGCAACCGGATGGTAGAGTCTTAGTCGATGTCCATTTACCAAAAATGGAGAACCAGATCTGTCGATGGTGATTAAGGTGACATTGTCATTATCATGAACTTCATTGATTTCAAATGGTCCTAGCCAGCAATGTCTGCAATTTTCTAGGAAAATCATGAAATTTGGAATCATGGAAAGCGACCAATCAACTGCGGAAGGTTATTCTTGATATGTTTATTGTGCCAGCTAGCTCTCTGCTGCTGAATAATAGCTGTGCACTGTAGGGAAAACATGCATGCTTCATATAATTCATTGAGCTGTTGTAGGCATTTTTTTATGTGCCTCTGTAAGATCTATTCCAATTTCCTGGTCCATTTTTATAGTCTTGATCTCAAATTCAATTGGAAATATAGGTTCTTTATGAACTATATGATGAGCCCATAAGAATTTGGAAACTCGATTAACTTAATTTGTGGTTTATTTGGAAACTATTTTTGTCCAAGATTGACTCCTAGGAGACTTTGTGGTACTTTCCACTTATGTTTTCACGTGGATGGTATGGGGTAACTTTGTGTTTAATGTGATAATTGCGAAGAGTGGCCATGATTTTATGTGTTGTAAATTGCGACCCTCAATCAGTCATTACTTCCCTGGATAATCCATAGCATACAAATAATTCAAAGAGGAACTTGATGGATACTTCCTCAGTTGTGTTTATAGAAGACTCGCTTCTACTTGGTCCTTATAGTGCATTGAAAATAGTATAGGTTTTGGTTTGATTTTGGGTTGAAGGGGCCAACAAAATCAATGGCCCATTTTTCAAAAGGCTCTAACACCACCTGAGGCTAGAGAGAAATCTCATCCCTATGATTTTTCTAACACATGCGTTGCCATCTGTCACAGTCTTGGACATATTTCTTTGCATCTTTGAATATTGAGGACCAATAAAAGCCCATCTGTAAAACCTTATGCACATTTATGTGGTCTGCAAAATGTCCACCCTGAGGAGCTCATAAGTGAACTTCCTTCAATACATCGTAAATTTTATCATCTCTTACACATCTTCGGATCAAGGATTAGACCCGTGTGGAAAGATATCCACCAATCGAGGTGAACCATGCACTACATTGAAAAATCAATTTCCTTTCTCTCGATGACAGGTGTGATGGTAGTTTCCCAGTTTCCAGGTAATTTTCCACATCATCGTACCATGGTGTCTTATTAGTGACAGTGAACAAGTGTTCATCTGGAAATTAGTCTTCAATTGTCAAAGAGTTATATGTTTTGGGCACACGAGACAAGAAATCTATGATGATTCTCTCTTCGGACGATCCTTGATAGTGATGTTAAATTCTTGCAATAGTAATAACCACCGAGTAACCAATCCATTAGTAATTGGCTTGTTAATTAAGTATATAATATGAGAATGATCGATTATCTGAGAATAGCGGATAGCCTATTGTAATTATGAAATTTATTAATAGCGTATGAAACAAAATTCTTTTATTCTTGTGTAATTTAATTCAGCGGAGTAAGATTTTTTCTAATAAAATAAATAGCATATGGTTTCTTGTCTTCTTCATGTCCAAGGATAGTGCTTATGGTGTTATCTGATGCATCTGAAGTGATGTGAAATGGTAATTTCCAGTTTGGTCCTCTCAAGGTGGTCTTGTGAAACCAACCTTTTGAATTTCACACCGATGAAACATCACACTTATCAGACCACTAAAATTCCACATTTACCGGTTAAAGCATGTAAAGTTGCATCTATTCTTGAAATTTTTTCTATGAATCCGCAATAATATCACCTTGCGACCAATGAAACTACGTACCTCAGTTTGTCTATGAGGTGTAGGTAGATTAAATATTACCTCTATTTTTGTTGGGTCTACCTTGATTCCATCTGTGGAAACATAGTGTCCTAGTACCACACCTTCGTTCATCATTATATGACACTTCTCATGACTCAAACATATCACGGTAGCAGTACATGGTTCCAATACCTTCTCAGTTGCTTAAAGGCTTGATCAAATTCCGATTATACATAAAGGGTGTTTAATCATCCATATAAACTTCAACCTTCATTAATTAAATGGAAAATATGCTTAAAGTAACTCTTTGGAATGTAGTTTAATTTACATAATCAAAGGAAATACTCTATATCACGAGGTACCAGGGGACATAAATGTAGTTTCATCTGGTCTTAAAATACGAGATATGATTATAACCACTAAAACCATCTAGGAAAGAAAAATTGCTTCCACACTAGGAGTATCAATGACCTGATCAATATAAGGTAGGGGAAAGTGGTCCTTATAGGTAGATTTATTGAGTTTTCTGCAGCAGTGCACATGGGTGTACTTCCCACATTTCTTTTGGGGATGATTACTGGTGGAGATACCGATTAATGCGAAATAGGATAGATGAAATCTAAATCCAACAGTTTTTGTAATTCTTTTTTAATAGCGTCCACGAGATGAGGATTCAATATTATTTGGGGTTGTCGGATGGGTCGAGCATATTTTTCAATATATATATATGATGTGTACACCGAGTTGGTGGTCAATGCCCTTCATGTCGGGATACTCCCCAAGAAAAAGCTTGTTGATATTTAGAAAGGATTTGAATCAAATTTTGTTGTTGTTCCTCATTCAAATTGGAATTAACATTCAGAGATATTCCTGCTGCGATTTCAACTGAAATGTTGTTATGGACAGCAGTAGTGGGAATCTATTGCTCCATCAATTCTTCTAAAGGATCTCCATGTGCTTCATTATCCAGCACAACTTTTAGCATTTGACATGTTGGGTTGCCTATAATAGCTAGGTTGTTAATGAAGTTGTAGATCACATCATCTTCTAGTTGGTTTTGAGCCCAAGAGCTTTGTCGATTAATGAGGGGAGATCGTAGGTTCTCTTATGGATATGTAGGTGGTTGCAAATGCTGATGTATGATAGGTAGACTTGGACATTTGGAGGGATACATGATAGGGTTCTTTATAGCACTTCCTCTAGCAATTGTCATGTTGCATGTGCAACATCCTATGTATGCATATGTCATTGCAAGCCATGGTCTTCCCAGTATCAATGGGTGTCCATCGAGTCTACTTATTGGGTTGATAACTAAGAAATCAGGTATATTCCCAAGAGTCAATTGAAATTGCTATATCTTGTAATGTGCTAATTGGTTTAACCACTGATCTATCATCCAATTCTAACATAGTTGAAGTGGGTTTGAAGGAGGTGATACCCATGACATTACAGCTCTTGATGGTCAAAATATTGATGGCTTCCCAGAATCCACCGTTTGGAAAAAATAACCACAATATCTGAGGCATTACCACGAGGATTCTTTGGGTTTGTATGGAAAGGCCGACTCAACTAACTAGAATAATATTGGACAAAGTTCCTACCATGTGAATAGTTGATGGATCCTTAATTTTCCTTTGAGGGCTTCTTTCCACGCCATTCTTTAATTGTTTTTGCATAAATTGGGATGTCTTGTAAATCTTGTAGGAGTGGGATTTTAACACATAATTTTTTTAGTTTCCCGATGATATCAAAGTTGGGATATACAGCTGGTTTTTCTATCATTATCCTCTTGGGGAATGGGGGAGGAGGAATTACATCAATATTCTGTTTCTCAACTATGCTTTTGTTTTGTTTCTTTTGTTATGACCACAGTCGGTGGTTTTATTGTTGGTTGTATATTATTCTCATTATCCTATTCTTGATGAATGTTACTTTCCTCAGGATAAATTATACACCCTCATATCAATTAGAGTTCGTTGCACCCTACAAAGTTTATTTCACCCTCAAAATTCTCGACAATTTGTATGAAGATGTTGAGTTGGTTTGTTATTGGGATTTGGGTTGTGTTGGTACGGTAGTTGAGAGCATTTGAGGTTGGGGATTTTGTGGGGTGGTTGAAGTGGATCTTGTAAAATGGGTTGATCTTGAGAATCCATCCCCATGGGTTGATTGGTCATTCCCATGAGGAGCTACCAGTTTTTATTCCAATTGGGGCCTTGGGAAACAATGTTAGTCCACTGTGAAGGATAAAGGTTATTATTTGAATTCTTCCAAAAAGGCGTAGGGTATTGTAAGTTAGGCCAGATGGAATTCTTGAGATGATTGATTTGGCGAGTCGCATTAGGATATTATTAGAATTTGCTAGGTGGGGTTAGCAAATGGTTGGCATTGCCATGCATTTCCAGAATTATACTGTTGATTATACTGCCTAGAAAAAGAAAGAAGAAGGATCTTGTAGCATACGGGGACGAGAGCCTACCATTGGCTGACGTTGAGCCATCATATATCTTTGGTTATGTTCCCTCTTCTTCTTCTTTAAAGACCCATCTCTTTTAGTCCAGGGAGTGATGGACATTGTTCTATCTCATGGTCTTTGGCACATATATGGTATAAATCCAAACCACATCTAAGGGACACTCCCTCGAACCATGTTTCTTTCTACATCATGGACAAAATATGGCCAATGAGTTATACGCTACGCTTGTTTACCCGTTTAGCTTTGTAGAGACATCAATTGTAATTAGAATTACTCAAAATGATATATGTTTTAAAATTTTCTATAATATTACCAACTTTTTCTCGGGTGACACCCGCTATTAATGTTACTACTTCTAGTGATGGGAGCTTGTATTCCTGATATGGTTCGTGTACTTTCGCGTGAACTTTTGATACACAATTGGACAATTTCACCATATGTTTCTTGATAAATATCACCCTTTCCCATTAAATTCATTGTTTCTACCCATTCATCCTTCCTTCCTTTTATCAAAGTGGCTTTAATCACCTCACCTGGTAGTGTACCATAAGCAGATCTTTGCAAATTATATTGAAATATTTCAACATATGCTTCTAGTGTTTCATTTTCTTTTGCAGTCATTCTAAAGATTTCATCCTTCAAATCCTTGGTTCTACAATAGTCTTGATATTTTAAGAGGAAGGCTTGACCATTTCATCCCATGTATTTATGTTTCCTCCTCCTAGACCCATAAACCATCCTAAAGCTACTCCTTTCAGGGTGGAAGGAAATAACATCAGTTCGGGGTTGGAGGAGGTGTAGTCATATCCTCTACACAGGAAATCAAACTCGAAAAATAATGTGTCAAGGTCCTCTGAGATCAATCCGTTGAAGGTTGGAAGATTTTTTAGTGGAATGGCTTTCATTGGGGCATTAGCAAACCCGGATCAACTATAGGATATTCCAAAGTGGAAGTGTAGGGTGTAATTATTTTGTTGTTCCATCGGTCAAAAATGTGCTAATAATCCTCAGAGTTTCTTGGTTTGGGTGTTCTATTTGGGGTGATTGATTACTTGGTCCCTTAGGAAATTTAATCATGCTACCTCTATCTGGAACTTCATATGTTCCTTATCCTATCAGAATCACATGAGATCCAAGATCAGGTGGTGGTGATGGGTTTTCCTTAGCAACCCTATTGGTTTCCCCTTCTCCTTCTTTCAAATTACAAAAATTTCCCTCACCTAAAGGATTGAAAAGTGGAGTATGTGTATTTTAGAAAACTCTATTAGATCCCCTTAGGTTCCATATGAACCCTCTCAGCATGAGCTATAGTTGGTGAATTTGTTGCTTAATGGATTTAGGTAGAACCTTTTCAAGGTCCAACCGAGGATTGAGATTCAACTTTTAGGATGATTTTGTCTATGAAAGTGCTTCTTCCAGGGAACACCGAGCCATGGGGTTTTGTAGTTTTTGGTGGGGTTTTAATTTTTCGGGTTCTTTCTTCTTATTCATACACAAAGACACAAATTCTATACACCTATATAACCTCTATGCATAAACTGAAGGTAGGTGTTGGCACAAGAATTTTACTTGTTGTCTATGTAGGTTCTTACCTTCCGTTCAATACCCATCCCTGGAGATGCAACCTATGCTACCTTTGAAATTCTCCACGGCAACGGCGACAAAATGTTGGGCTCTAAAGATGTCCTAGAAATAGCTTTAGTCTGACATTAATTTATCAAACAAGGATTCGTCTTTTCTTTCAAGAGATGTCGACAAAGTCTATGAAGATAGTTTTAGAGGTTTTAAATCGTGTAGATAATTTAACTAAATTAAATCTGAATCGATCTAAGCTACTACAATAATCAAATTCTTACTCATTCATTAAAAACTCTAAAATTGATAACTCACTCAACATAATTGTAATTCAATCAATAACACATAACGAATTCATTAATCTAAGAAACATGAATCTAATCTGTGAAAAATCTTAATGAATCGATGTTCAATAGTTATTTAACTTCTTGGAAAGGAACAACGATCTACTGTATATTCAAGAAGGAACAAAAAATGTGATTTTAAGCGAAAAGGAACAAAAAATGTAAATTAAATGAAAGGAACAACAAATCACGAATTTGATAAAAGGAATAGCGTATGCAAAAATGAAAGGAATCCACAAGCGGTAAACTAACAACAATTGGAAATAGAACAACAATCAATAATCTTTAAATGAAGCATATATCCTTTGCAAATGCACATCATAACTAATTCATAAAAGAATCAACACACCCACGAATTTATCTTAACTATTGAAAGGAAATTCAAATCACAGGACTGAAATGGGAATTGATCACGATTTCCATATGAAGGACACTAGCTCCTTATTTGAATACGGTCTTGAGGAAAGATGCTGCTAATCGATTACTCAAAGATGATCAACACGTTCAAGGCTTTCATTAATTCCATAATTGGTGAATCATTTACAACGGATTGTTGTACAAAACACTTCAGAGATCTTGATGTTTGATTGAATTTCATGGATTATATCTCTATTGTTCATCACCCTCTATATATTACAATGAAATAAGTAAATTAAGTTATCCCAAGGATCGAAATCCTCGGTTATTTTTACTATTTATAGAGAATTCAAAATAATAAAGAGTCGATCTTCTTCTAAGACACTTTATGCCTGATTCCCTCAATCTTCAATAGCTTATGTATCTTAAGAATCTCCTTAATTGTCTTGAGGTAACAACAATTGTCCATTTTTTTGCATAAAATCACAACAATTCAACCCAAACTTCATAAAAATATCTAATATCATTCAATAATATTTCTAAAGACTTTTTAATCATTTTCTTTCTAATTACTTCTAATTAATAGAAGAGTCAATCCAAAATATATCATAAACCATGGTAATGGGAGGATGTTGTCACAGGTTTCTCAACTCAACAATGTGTAGTAGAGATTTTTACTTACTCTGTTGAAGAGGTAATATTATGTTAAAAATCTCCCTATAATCCTGCCAATGTGTCATTTGTTCCAAAAGTTTTATCAATTAAAGGGGTTTAGCAATTCAACAATGTGGATAAATCCAGTTATTTGGTTAAGGTGGTTAACCTAACTTTATAATATAATATTGAGAATCTATCATTTAATAGAGCGACCTACATAAAATTCAATGCATTTATGTTAATTGGGTTTAGTTCGAGTGATTGAGAGGAATGATTCTTGTCCTTCCCACCCAATTTCAATTCATGCAAGTGACATGTGAGCTCATAATGGAGGTATATTGTTGTAATGGCTTCAAGCCAAGTTTTGTTTCCTCGAATATTTTAGGGTTTACCCTAGATATGATAAGTACTTGGGGATTTACCTGAATATTTGTGATTTCAGGTTGCCAACAATTAGATTTCCATAAATAGATGTGATTTAACTACCAATTAGATTGCCATGATAACAGATAAACATACCCAAAAACCAATACTTTAAGAGAAAGTTCCTCTACCTTTTATGGTGGAGGAAAGAAGCATTAGAAAATTTCAATTACAAATTAAGTGTTTCTTGCGATTCTCCTGATCTATCAAGTTCTGCCTTTGTTAAATATAGAATCGCTTATACTAATAATCTTGCGAAGATTAAACCATGATCACAAAGTGAAATATCAAGACACCCTTAACCGCAGGTGTTTTTCTGGGAAAACATAAAGCTAAAAAAAAACCCAACTATCATATATTACATATATCATGGATCATGAAACAATCTCATTAAAATCTAATCTAAGAGCTCTTGGTACAATACAATGGAGTCTCACACTTTCATACAAAACTTACCAAATAAATGTGCCAATATTCTGTGTCCAGACAACCTGCCCCCCTCTGCACAATCCCTGCAAATAAGAATTCTCACAATGAATTTGAATTCCCTAGTTTGCACATGCTCATGAGCAATCCACTGCATGTGTGATTACGTAGGTCCACTTCACTCAAATCACAATTGATAGCCAAGCTGTCCCTTTCTGTTATCTCAACTGGGTCTCAAATGGATCTGACATGCATGTAGTTAGGTGAATCTTCAGTTGCGTGTGAGTTCACTGATTTGGATTAATTAATAATTGATTCAACTGAACTCTCACTAGTGTAAGAGTTCGATTACAACTATTACAATTGGGCTTAACTCACTTAGCTGAGTTAAAATACTTCCTTAACTCTCATAACTACTCTTATAACTTTGTTACAACTTCAGTCACCTCCATGTCTTAGCAGTCCAACCTTTGAACTTGAATTTTCAATAGTTAACTGATTTTCCATTTAGTTAATTATTTCAAGTAATTATGAGATAATAGATTAATATTTATTGTCCAATTTATTTTAGAGAAAAGTAAATTAGACACACATTTCTTGTTGAATTTTCAACACTCCTCTCAACAAGGGATTATCCTTCACCCCAATCATGTCTCTATGGTATTCGAATTTTCTCCTGTTGAGTGCCTTCGTCAAAATGTCTACATTTTGATCTTTTGTAGGAATGTATTGAAACAACATAATCTTCCACGACACACAATCTCTGAGATGATGAAACCGGATATCTATATGCTTAGATCTATCATGAAACACATGATTAATCGAGAGTTTAATGGAAGTTTGATTATCAAAATGAATCAATGGGACCTAAATGAGAACCAAACAAACCAATAAGATCTTTCTCATCGGATAGCCCTCACATGTGGCCCAACTTGATGCCATGTGTTCACCAGATGAACTGAGTACCATGGATCTTTGTTTCCTAATATACCAAGAAATAGGCGTAGATCACGTTAAAGATCCCCGATTGCTCTTTACGTTGGATTGGGATGCTGTAATTTGCATCTATGAAGTTGTTATTGTTCCAAGAAACTCCTTAGGGTTGTAGACTAGAAATGCTTGGTAACTTAAGAAATTTGATAATCAAAGTGTTTGGAATAATGGGATAACTGAGAAGGATTAATGAGAAGAACAACTTACCATGCATCCAAATAAACCCATTGCTTTTAGAGACCAAATATTAGTTACAGTAATGAAATAAGGTGTTAGGAATACTATTCAAGATAACCAGTTACACAGACATGTAGGGTCATACAAGATAGCAAAATCCATTTAATTCACATTCACGAGCCACACAAGAAGATGATAGTTCTCAATAGCTAAACTGAACTGAATCAAATTACAGATTGGTGAACATATGAACAATGTTGACATTGGTAACAAAAGAGGACCGTGATTCATATAACATAAAAGAGTCAAAGTACATAGCCAAAAGTATCCAATATTGAACCTCTCTCCTATGACTAAACCCCCCAGGATTTATAGCCTTTACAAAGGTTCGGATCTAAAAATGGATCTAATTTTCTAAATACAGGAAGTAAAACAATATTTACAATAAAATAGGAAAAACCCTCAAAGATTAAGGTCAATCCATATCTAGTGATCTCTAAGAATAGTAGATTGTTGATGAAGTGGAGTTTTAGCCTCCCAAAGGCTGTTTGATTTAGTCCTCAAAGATAAAATTCGAATTTGGTGAAATGTGCAAAATCCTGATTTTTTGCCTTTGAAAAGATACCAAAATCGATTGAAACATCTCTTCTTTCCCTTATCCATCAAAAATAGCCATTGAATCGGACTTGATAATTCAACAACGTGTCCATTTGAAGTGGTTTCAACCATTCAAACTCAAAAAATCACGATATGGGAAAAAATTCGGTTATCTTGGCAGTTACAGGCTTTCACCAACTAATTCACCCGAAAATCCACTCCTTAGGCTGATTTGGCAGGCTTCACCGATAACTAGCAAAGAGTTCAAGGCGAGTTAGGTGAAAGCAATTTTAAAATCAAATTTCTCAATCATGGAGAGTTTGTTTTACATGCTTGAATAGTCGATCGACATATAGAAATCTTAATCTTTCCAATGGTACTTTCAAATCGCATTTTGGAGCTTAGGAAGGTAGTCAAATTTCCACGCAAGATTAAATCATTCTTCAAAAATTACAAGTGCATTTTTTTATCACTACTTGAAGCCTTGGAAACTTCAACTCATCCATATGTATGTACCATAATTCATACTTAGATGTGCCCTTTAGGTATCTTAGGACATGCTTACATGCCTTCCAAAAGAGTTTCGTAGGCTTAACCATCACTTGAATCAGTTGGTTAACCACTTAGAAAATGTTTGGTCTCGTGTTCCCTAAATACATTAGCGAACCTACTAACTATCGATAGGCAGGTAGCATCCACTACCTCTCGAGTAGCATCCTCTTTCCTCAGTTCCCACAAGAGGAGTATCCATGGGTTCTGACCTTCCATGAAACTTACCCGGTATCTCCCTTGCATGCTTTCCTTGAGACACAAAAAATTCACCATCTTTAACTGCCATATTTTGAATCCAAGGAAATAATGAAGAGGCCCAAATCCTTCATCTCAATTTCTTTGCAAGGTCCTCCTTGAATGAGTGTATTAGCTTCTCATCACCGGTCATTATGAAATCATCAACATAAAGAAAAATGATTAAAATCTTACCCTCCACCACTAATTTATTACGACCGGTCTTGGGACAATTTTCGATGCATTATTTTTTGACAATGGAGTCATACTCCTCTACCATAGCATCTACCAAAATGGGATCCAACCTTCCTGAAAGGAATATGGTTGAATCACAATACATTTTCTCATGAGATCAATGTATCCAGTAAATCGATCGGGGGTGTCTATATGCGTGTTTTGAAGTAGGGCTCCTACACTCACATTGTATCTAGTCTCTCAATCATTAGCTTAGGTGAATTGAAACTGCAGCCATTTAATTGGATGGCTGCAGCGAGTGGTTTCCTCCCTCATGAACCTCCTCATGTGGTTGATCCACATGTGAGACTCATCTTTGGAACAATAGTTCCCTCCCAACTTTGCATGCAAGTTTAGCTCCCTCTCAAGAGACAACATCATGGCTTTCCCCTCGCCGAATTTTATATCCAGTTGCATAAAAATCATCTTACTATTATGAAAATACACACGATGATTATGGGGTGTTTCTTTGTACCCCACAAGTATCCCAACTTCAACAGTTGGTTCCGGCTTCTTCCTGGAATCCTTGGTCACATGCACATAAGCAGGATGAGCCAAAATCTTAAAATGAGAAACATCAAGTTTCTTACCGGTGAAAGCTTCTTCAAGAGTCATATTCTCCAAAATCTGGTGAGGACTCCTACTTTGAACGTATACTGCTGTCATGGATGCTTCTACCCACAAATGCATTGGTAGGCCGATCATGCAACATGGCTCATTGATACCATGATCGATCTGTTCTTCCTCTCCACAACCCCATTTTTGTTTGGGTTGTGAGAATATGATTTCTCTTGAATTCCTTCTCTGTTGTTGAAGTATTTGAATTCATTAGAGATGTATTCTCCACCATTATTTCTCCTTAGGCCTTCACTTTCTTCCCACAGACTCTTCTTTCTCCACCAATGCTTTAGACTCACAAGACTTTGAGAATGTTTGATCAACTATACGCATGGAAGAATATCCATCATTCTGAGAGAAAATTCATCAAAATAACATAATACCTATGTTGTTTTGTTGTTGAAGAAGCAGAAGGGAATGGTCCACACACATCTGTGTGAATTCTCTCTAGGATCACCGAAGTACGGTTCTCCTTTTCATGAAGGTGGACTTTACATACTTCCCTAGGGTGCACCTTGCGATCTAGCGAGAAGAGATGTTCCCATTTGGAGATCAATAGATATTTGTTGCATGATCTTCAAGGCTCCATGAGTAGAGATGGCCCAATGGCACGTGCCATAATTAAGCCCTCGTCTGGTTCACCACTTTTCTACTGCCTTGCCCACCATGGCCTTTGCCAGCGATCCCAAGCTCCGGCGTAGATATTCTTAACTTCGAATCCCTATCTTCTTGACTTGACCCGTTGCTTTTTGTGGCGAGCTTTTCCTGCCCGAAGACAACATCGCGTAGCCTTTGTCCTCCAACATTGCGGTTGAGACCAAGTTTTTCTTTAGACTTGGAACATGCATAACATTTTCAATTGAAATGGTTTGCGACTCCCTCACGAGGTAATGGGTACCAATACCAATGCCAGTCACGTTGTATCATCCATCATCACCCATCTCTATATGCATTTTTGAGATCTCTCTCCTCCAAAGTCACTAAAAGACTCTTTATCTCTCGTCATGTGGTAGAGCTCACTATCAAATACCACACCGATCCCAATGCACGCTTTTCCACCACTGAAAACAACATCATAGCCTTTGTCCTCCAACATTGCGACTGAGACCAAGTTTTTCTTTAGACCTGTAACATGCATAACATTTTTCAATTGAAATGGTTTACCTGACTCCCTCTGAAAGGTAATGGTACCAATACTAATCGCACTGTATCATCCATCGTCACCCATCTCTATATGCATTTTGAGATCTCTCTCCTCCAAGTCACTGAAAGACTCTTTATCTCCCGTCATGTGGTAGGAAGCACCACTATCCAAATACCACACCGATCTCGATGCACTTGAAGACATGCATGCGATCAAAGAGAAGTCAAGTTCAAATTGAGAGACAAGATCCTCACTAGTTGCAGCTCTAGTAATCGTCTTGTTCTTCCTCTTCTGTGCACAATTAGTAGCGAGATGCCCATGTTTGTGACAGTGAAAACACTTCACTTTGGACAAATCCATCTTCTTGACTTTAGACTCGGATTTTGAATGGAATTTCCTCCCTTTCCCTTTCCTTTCCTTAGCAGTCAAAGCACTATCCTCTTCATCATCATTCTTTGATGAAGATCCATCTCTGGTGTTCCGCCTGAACTCCTCCTACACTAGATCCAACCATAGTCGTTCCTAATCTGGCAATTTTTCCCTTCCATTGATAGAGTATTGATAACTATGCCAACTCTTGGGAAGTCCTAGGAGATCCAAGCTCACCAAATCATCATTCGTGACTGTTATTCCCACACTTCCAAGCTCATCCCGACATTGGACAAACTTCGTGAGATATTTTGGAATGGAGTGGCCCTTCTCCATGTTGATCTTTCTAAGTTTATCTCTGAGCACCAATTTCCTATGGTTGATGTTGTTTTAGAACAGATCCATCAAAACCTTTCACATTGCATGTGGTGTGGTTTTCCCATGGAGACTTCAGACAATGTGGTCTCATACTCCCTCCAACAGAATCCTCCTTGCCTTTGCCACTTTATTTTTCCATGCATCAAGATTTGCAGTGTCTATAGCAACTGGAATAGGAACATCTCTGTCAATGTATTCCTTCAAGCCATTGTCTTTGAGTACTACCTCCATCTTGTCCTACCAAGAAATGTAGTTCGAGCTGCCCTCGAGTGCATACTCCAAACTCAAGCCATTGAAAGTCATTTCGATCTTGAATCAACTATAGCACCAAGAGAGTCCTTCAGCAAATTCGAATTTTATCCAAACACAAACTCAATTGATGCAATCCTTCTTTCCCTGGGAGGTTCGCACCTGACTAGTTACTAGTCTGAGGGAAGTTCGCACCTCACCTGTGTATAGTCTGCGAACTTGTTGAGGGAGTTCTCACTATAATGCACAGTTGGGTGAGGGAGGTTCACACCTCTCCTTTGAGTATCCTGCGAGAATCCTAAGGAAGTTCACACCTCTCCTTTGAGTAGGGTGTGAGAATTTATTCTCTTAGAAATGTGCGAAGTTTTCAGTACTATGCTGCAACACCCTGCTAGAGATGGGACCTGCGAAAATACTATTATATTCGCACCTCACTTCCATGGTTCTGTGGCTCTAATACCATGTTACAAATTAAGTATTTCTTGCGATTCTCCTGATCTAACAATTGTATGCCACTTTTAAATATAGAATCGCTTCTACTAATAATCTTGTGGAAATTAAACCACGATCACAAAGTGAAATATCAAGAACACATAACACATAAGTTTTACTGGGAAAGCATAAAGCTAAAAACCCCACTATCATATATTATGTATATCATGGATCATGAAAAAATCTCATACAAAACTCTAATCCAAGAGCTCTCAGTACAATACAATCATCTCACACTTTCATACAAAACTCAACAAATACATGTGCCAATTTCTGTCTCCAAACAACCTGCCTCCTCCGCACAATCCCTGCAAATAAGAATTCTCGCACTGAATTCGAATTGCCTAGTTTGCACATGCTCATGAGAATATCCACTGCATGTGTGATTGCACGAGTGCACTTCACTCAAATCACAA